>MJUU01067012.1:19501-34935 GCA_002080025.1 Modiolus philippinarum | reverse complement strand
GGGGGGGGGGTTTCCTAGTAGCCATTTCTTGTGATACTTACCAGGGGGGTTTCCTAGTAGCCATTTCAAATACTGTACAACCAACACTCCTATAATGAAACAAGCATATAATTACTTCAAAATATCAACAAATTGTTTACCTACAAAATTTTTCTTAGAGTGTACTGACTAGTATTTTTTCAGAAGAGTTACATTATCAGATTAATGCAAGGTTGTGCAAACAGACAATCTGCGAAAATTCGAGATTTATTACATTTTAAATTATGCTCTTGAGTAAATAACATCAAATAACTAATGTCTGTCCTAATATTTGACTACTTTTCCTTTTTTAACTGTCAAATGTAGATCAGCATACTTATTGTATTCTTGTGAAATGCCTTACCATATATCAGACTTCTTCCCATGTCCTGTTTCATTAACAACCTCTGGAGCCATCCAATAAGGAGTACCTTTCATGGATTTCAGTATCTGTGACTGACCCATACTTAGGTTTATACACAAACGTTTGGCACATCCAAAGTCTATCAATTTAATTATACCATTTGGCATTAACATCACATTTCCTCCTTTTATATCCCTGTAAAGCAAATTTACGAGACTTTGAAAGCTTTTTTGCAAGATGAAAGAATAATGAAAAAGCATTATGTAAAAACATGATTGAAGTGAGGTACTTCAAGTGAAAGTGATCATTATGTTAATTGAAAAACATATGTTCAAAATGACAGAAGGATTATATAATTCATTTAGGTTAAGATCTAATTTTACCAAATTTTGGCCCTTATATCTTGTATACTATAAAAACACTGCTGATGAAAATGAAATAAAAGAAAAGCGAAAAGTACAAATTTTATAAATATATATATATATGAGACGTTCTCTGGTCCACAGTGATGTCCTGTTCTTCTTTTTTCACCCTCGCAAAAGGAGTTAACTCATAAATTTGGGCCTTTTCTTTCTTGTACATATATTTTTTAGATTTGAGTTTTATTTCATATCTTTATTTTGTTGTTCTCCATGCACGACAGCTATACATACCTTCTTATTATGTCTAATTTATATGACATTAAGCTGTCTCGCAAAATATATTTTTATTTTTCAAATTTTATAAACGTGACAAAAGAGTGATTTGGACTTATGTATGTACTGCCATTTTTTTTAAATCAAAGATCAAGGACTTAAAATTTATTTTACCCTATAAAGCATATTCTTACCTGTGTATCACATCATTAGCATGCAGGTATTCCACTCCTTCTAAAATCTGTTTGGTATACTTCCTAAATACAGCCTCATCTAAAGCCCCAAATCTAGCTAGAATACTGGCTATAGACCCTCCTGGTACAAACTGCATGAATATACTAACAATATTCTCCTCTAAACTGGTCCCTAGATACCTGCAAAGAAAAGTAATTTCACTAAATAACTATCATTTTATATAGGGGTATATATATAAACCTAGGGGTAATTGTTTTCTTTTTTTTTAAGTTGTTCTTTTGGGATTCTCTAGATGTTTCCTTCATATTTTATCAAATAACCAAGAAAGATGTCGATATCATGTGCATACGTTTTTCAATCCATAATATTTTTCAACTGCATAGGTATCTAAATTTAGCAATTGTCAGTAAAAGTGTAATGTGTAGTTTGAGGTGAAAAAAAAATCTTAAAAACTATGCCAAAATTATATTGGTAAACAGGTTTTCTGAAAGATAATTTAATGTCTAAGGTAAACTAATTTCTTGTATAGTCTCACAAAACAGAGAAACTAAAATCAAGTATGATCACATTTCATTATAAGTGCTTGTATCAGCATTAATAGTTAACAATTCACTGCAAATTACACAATTTATTTTGATACATACCCTACTATATTCTTATGATTGAGTGTTTTGAGAAGTTCCACCTCTTCTTGCACCTTTTCATATTCCCTCTGAGCTTTACCCTGGTCCATTGTATTGAGTTCTATCTGTTTAACAGCTATCAACTGTCCTTCGTTTGTTAAACCACACCACACCTATAAATATTATCTTAATTTATTAAAATGTTCTAAACAAAATAATAACTGGTTAAAAGGGAAATAACAAAATGTCAGAAGCTGAAAACCATTGGGGAAAAAGGCAAAGTAGGTATAAAACCACTAGAACAATTGTAAAACGCAATGGTCCTGATTTGGTACAGGCATTTCAAAGGAAATGTTGTATTAAACCAGTATGTTAAAGTTTCATGATGATATGTCATTACAATTGAACAATACTTGTCTCCTAGTGCTGATTAGTGATGTAAAATGTGTTCCCATGACAACATGTCATTCCTTACAATGTAGTGAAGAAAATGATACACTGACAAAATTCTGATAAATGATGGGTCCTGATGTATCATTTTCTTCTGATATTTAATAAATTCTGTCAGCTCTATAGATTGTATCAGATGGATTTTGATGTATCTGAGAATACATAATCAGAAGTGAAATACAAACATAAGAACTCAATGAAATAGTTTCATTTTTTTCACTTTTAATTTTCATAACTATAGAAATGACATCACCTAATGCCTGTCCAAAAAATCCTTGAGAAAGAAAATAAACTGTTGATAAAGAACATAGAAAAAAAGAAGGGAAACAGGGAATGTGTCAAAGAAACAAAGACCCAAAGGGGAGTAATAGAAACTCAAAGCCACCATAAGATCTTCAATAAACGGTGAGGAAACCCCACACCCAACGGCAGGTCGGAGTCAGCCCCCCTAAATAAAGAGTAATCAAGTTCAGCGAAATAAACACTATCCCATACTCCTATAGACATAAAGTAAACTAAGTAGAAAACAGACAAGACACCCAAAGGCTTAATAAATTTCCTGAACTGGGACAGGTGCATACCTGCTGCGGCTGGGTTAAACTAATTTTATTATTGCCTTGTCTGCCTAGTGCATCACTTGAATCTGCACATTGATCTACATCAGCATTATACATTATATCTAAATCTAAGTCTTAATCTATGTGCACTGTATGAATGTCAAGGCATAGCCAAAATACCCCTTCCAAACTGATCTGTACAGATGCTCATGCAACTGCATACCAATTATCAATAGGCTACCTTGACTGACTGGTTGATGTTAAACAGACGCAACTTACACATTTGATAAACAGTGCAAAATTTCAAAGTCAGTGGAGTGTGGTTGCAGTGGCATAGACATTAAAGGTCACCGAAACTGATCTGTACTTATGCTTATGCAACTGCACACTAAATATCAATGGGCTACCATGAGTGGTTGATGTTAAAAAGACCAAAGATAAAACTTAAACAATGGTGAACGTCGCCGTTGCTGGAATAACCATACCTAAGTCAAAGACCCCACAAATAGGACAACTAACAAAAAATAATATGTGCTTACTGTTCCAAATGCTCCTTTGCCGAGAACATTACCCTTCTTCCATTGTATAGTCTCTTCTGACTGTGAAAACACAGTACAGGCACTGCCTGCCCGACTGTCTGAGTGACTGGACAGATGACTTAAGATTGTCTGAAATAAAAATAAATCAATCATGCACTGTAAAAAAAGATTATATATACAACTTCAGATTTTTGAAAGGTATATCTATTACCAATATGAAAAGGTGATCAATTGTATTAAATGTAAATTGAATATTTCTTTTCTAAAGGCTTTTAGTGCTCTGTCTTGGCTTTGAGAGTCTTTCAAGATTTCATACATATCAAGATTAGGTCGCAATATGATACCAATCATAGTTTAACTTCGATAGTTTATACAGTGCTCCCTTGTTATACCACCCCTCTTTAACTGTGGTGCCTCATTCATTTCCATCCATTTCCAAGGTCCATTTTTCAAAAAGCAGCTATGTTTCAGTGTAATTTATTCCCTGGATATATCGCTAACCTCGCATATTGACAAAATTTTGCCTCTTCCAAAACTTGGCGATACGTATACCTATAATTGGAACACTTGTGCATTTGAGCAAATAAAGTTTGACTGTAATTAGAACATTTTTGCTGGAATTATTAGTGCATTTTTGTTTCAAACTCTTTTATCAAACTATACTGCTCATATAGCCATCATTAGATTTGTAAAAATTTAGACACTAAATCATAACAGCTTTCAATAACTAACCTCATTGTCTTGGATTTGTAAGTCTTCCTCATCAAATTCTCCACCTATTACAGGTACAGCAGGGATATCTACCTGTACGTTTGGTTCTACAGACTGCCGTACATATGATTTCTGCTGTTAAATGAACAAATAAGTTACAAAAAATTTAAATTTGAATTAACTATACAAGTAACATCCATCAGTTACTATAGTTATAATCAACAGAATGTTCCATGACAGATGTGTAACTCATTTGTCATGTTTATGATATACTGCGAACCAACTTATTTTGGCCGAAACTTTATTTCACATTTTGTCCCCTCTAGTTTAATTTGCTGCCCCTAATTTTGGTGATTTTGTATTTTTCTTAAATCATTTACATAAGAATAAAAGAAATTCACAAAGATTTATTTTCACGATATTTTCTCGCTCATGCAAGATTGCTAAAATTAGTTGGTTTACAGACCTGCCATCTGAGATTTAAGTATGTTTGCTGGTCAGGTTTTGTTATTTATTGTCATCTGAGATTTAAGTATGTTTACTGGTCATGTTTTGTTATTTTCAGTCATCTATTCATACTTCTCTGGTTTTAACCATTTTACAGCATGAAAAATTTTTGTCTACAGACCCCAGATTTTTTACATGATTTCATTTTATACATCTTCTTAGCATTCTGAAAAAAATTTCATTAACGACACCTTTATATTGTCACATTCATTCATGTGATCACCTTACTAATACAGTTTCTTGCATTAATATTTCTTAGAAGTTTCTCTCTCTGCATTGACTTTTTTTCAGCTCAATCCTTATCTGATATGTTTGAACCGCTTTTTGGTCCTTGAAGCTATTTGTTCTCTATCAGTTCTTAAGTATAACTGATTCTCTAATTTCAATCCAGTTTTCACACTTCCTGAACGGTGTGGAAACATTTGTTCTCCTCTCTAGAGAGGAGAACAAGTTTCATGACATTTCCCACCATTCATTTGGAATACAATCCTGGGGTTTTTTCATCCAGCCATTAGAGAAACAGTTTCCACAACTTAAACACGTTAATTATGAAATTTCTCACATCTCGATAAATAAATTTTCAAATGTTTAAAAGCTTGGCAAGCCTCGCTTTCAAACATTTGCAAAATTTATGTAACTCGATGTGAGAAATTTCATAATCAACTAGTTCTCGTTATGGAAACTATATTTTCTTAGCTTTTCCAAGGTTTTTTATTTTATCAGACAGAAAAGACATAAGCAAGATCAATTGTTGAAATGGACAAATGCAGAACTTTTAACGAACAATAATTTCAATATTTTGTTATTTCACAGTGTATTTTGTGCAAAATTATCCCATGTGGTCTCTAATAATGAAAATGTGGTCTATAATATTGAAAATGTTAAATGTACCTTTTGTTGGCCTCGTTAATATCTGTTTCTCCTACCATAAACTTTTTCTTTTGGTTTACATATGTTCTACAGTAATAATTTCTGTTTTTTTTTTTCATCAAAGAAAAACATTTTTGTTGTGTGTCCCATGTTACATGGAAAAGTTCAAGAAAGTATGAGTGTGTTGCTGATCTACAGTTCTGTAACCATGATGGTATCCTGCAATTTTATGACCATTTTTACCTCCTTTCAGAAAATTTGACCCTATCCATTATGGCTCCAATAACTGGTCTATTATAATGCCATTTTTACAATTATTTCAGTTACACGAGTTAGTGAGTCACAGTGTTATGAGTTAATTTATACCTACCTTTTGAGTACTACTTTTAACTACTCGGCTGTCATCAACACGAGTACTGCTCTTAACTGCCCTACTATCATCAAGACGTGGTGTAATTTTATCCTTTTTAATTTCTGTAAATTTACCAGCAGATCTAGCTTTTGTTGGTGTACCTGCTCTATCTGATACCCTGACAGCAGAGGTCGGGACTGATGCACTTATTTCTGGTTTAGTCACATCTCGTTTAGATTCCCTTTTATGATCTCCCACATATATTTCCATTTTTCTAAAACTATTGAGAATTTTAGCCATTGTTTGTTTGGCCTCTAGATCTACACTTTGTCCTAATGTATTTTTAACATTGCTATTGACAGGTTTCCGCAATAATATATCACTGTTGTCTATTGTTCGTTTATTTGCTCTTGGTGTAAAAGACTCGGCAAGCCTATCTTTTTCTACCTGGTCAAGCATCATATTTTTATTTCCTCTTGGAGAAAAAGATTCAGCAAGTCTGGCAGCATGAAAAGGAGAATTATCAACATTGGCAGCCATTTTTAACAATAACTGCCGATCGGCTGGCGTGATGGTGTCTGTTCTATTTGACAATTTAAAAGAACCAGTAGATTTCAATGTTGATTGAGACCGAAAACTATTATTATTACTTAATATTTCATCAATAGCAGTCTGAATATTTTCATCAAAAGGTTCACTTTTACTTTCTGAAAATTTCCTTTCACGTCTTGAACTTACATCACCTTGTTCGTCTAATAAACATTCCTCGGAGGATTGCCTTTCATTCATAAATAATTCATCTATTTTACTTTCTTCAACATTTCCAATTTCATTTATTGAATCTCTAGATTTTCTTTTCTCATTGTCATTAAGAGATTCACTAGATCTTCTGAAATCCCCAGAACTTTGTCGAGAAAGTCTGCCTCTGACATTACCTGATTCATTTCCCTTTTTCAGTTTTGTGGCACTATTAACTTTACCCTTCACGGAAGTATTACTAGAACTTCTGCTGACAGGATTACTTTGTCTCCTTTCCGATGAAGAATTTCGTTCAATTTGCCGACGCCCACTACTTTTCCCTGATGGTGGTTGTGAGTTCACTTGTTTAGGACTCATATTCAGAGTATTTCCTAAAGCAATGTCTGTTGCACTATTTCTCACGACATTATCTACACCTTTATTATTATTTCTGTCTGACAGCTGAAGACCTAATAATTGATTGAGAGTCTCTTCTTTCACATTGTTTTCAAAGTTTTTAATGGCTTCAGCTGTTTTAAGAACATGTGATGATTTTGATTTCAAAGATGGAGATTCCGGAATAGGAGTCAACTTTCCCATTAGAATTTGTCGATGTAGTAAGGCTGTTTGCTCATCAATTTCAGGAGTACTGTTAAAATCAGGCTCAGACTCCTCAGTCACATTTCCTAAACTTTTCAACGCTTGATCAAAGTCAATATTACCTCCATCTGGATTTAAATTTTTCAGAAAATTTTCAATATCGAAAGCAGAAGGTAAAGATTTTTGTGTTACATCCAAATTCATATGTGGGTAGCCATCATTGTCCAGTACGGGAATGTCAGTATCTTTTAACAGTTCTCTTTGTTTTACTTCCAGAAATCTTGGAGAATGAGCGTGACCTTCAGCTATATTATATGTCTCTATATGTAACGGACGATAATGACGTGGAGTCGGCATGTCAAGGTCGTCACTATCTGATGATTCAGATGAGGATGATCCTGTTCTCTGAACAGCAGTGACATCTGATTTATCTAAGCAAGATGTAGCTACATGCCAACCTATCCCAGAAATTAATGCAACATCCGACTGCTCTGACTGTTTGCTCAACACAGAATCAGTTGCAGACTTTTTCCGTCGTTTTCCTGATTTTACTCTTTTCTTTGCTTTTCCACTCTTAGGACGCATCACTCCATCATCAGAAGTTTTACCATCTTTTGTTTTTATCACTTTTCTTTTTGCTCCTGTTCTGCTGGAGGCTGCCGAGGAAGGTTTCCCATCCTTCCCAGACTTCTTTGCACTTTTACCACGACTTCTTATTGATGTTTGAGTCTTTGATCTCTCAATTCCAGGTTTTTCAACAACATATCCATATTCTGATGCCGACATGCCTGCCTGACTGACTTCTTGTTCAAACTGTTCAAATGGATTGACAATAACAGGGGTACCAACTGGTTCTAATGGATTAATTGACACTCCTCTTATTCTTTTTGACCTTGGCGTGTCCTCTGGGAGAATTTCAACCAATGGAGGCTTACCTGCACTAGCAGGTTTATATCTAAAATCTGTTGTTGTTTTTTCTTCATCTACTTTATCTCTAATGTTAGAATCACTTTCAGATTTTATAACATTTGTGTTTGATTGTGATTTCATACTTGGCTTGTCACTAGACGATTCTTGTATAACTGACATGGAGGCAGATTTAATGATAAGTGCTGATGACGAAGAATTGTGACGTGCTGGTGAATTTTTCCTGCTGGTGGCAGGTGAGGAAATTTTTATAGAGACAGATTTTGTCATGGCAGTATTTTGTTGCATTTTTTGTGAATTAGCACCACTAACACCTGACTTTCCAGTAGTTTGAAGTTGGGAACGTTTAATTTGATTTCCGTCTAACTTTACAACTGGAGTTTTACTACTAATGCCAGAAGATGAATTTTGACCTTTATCATCTTTTTTCTCCAAATTTTGAACTCTAGAGGTATTGTCAATAGTTCTACTTGAGGCACTGTCTATCGTCACAGTATTGTTACTTATATCAGTAAAAGCAGTTTTTCCAGGTTGTCCTGGCCTAAGATATTCTGACGTTTTTGCAGACGTTGGTTTTTCTTCAGATGCCAGTACTTTGCCAGCATCCACAGATTTACTTGCAGCAGAAGTTCTTTGTTTAGCACTCCCTGAGTTTGGCACAACTACACTTTTTGCAACATTAATCATTTGTTTTATGCTGTGAGTTAGAGAGGAGTTTTTTCCTGAATTTTTACGTTCCTCTCTAGTATCCTGCTCAGACTGTTTTGCAGATTTTTGACGATTTACTTCTTCACGGACATTTGATATAAGTCTATTAGAAACAACTTGCATTGGTTTAGAACTTCCAGGTTTATTGCTAGTTTTAACGACTGCATTTGAAACAAAGCTAGGAGATACTGTGTTGTTTTTAGCATTAGATTTTTGTGCAACAGAGGTTTTTGTATTTTGCACCATTTTCTGCTTGTCATTGTTATCCAGTTGTCTCCCTTGACCAGTACTTTTAGGAACTTGTTGACTAGATTGGTTAGTACCTACAGTATCTTTATCTTTCAATACATTATCACTTTTTGGTTTAGAATCTTGGTCCTGTGGATGAGATTCATTATCACAATCTTTAGCAAACACATTTGAATGAACTGTAATTTTATCACGATTTTCACTTTTTCCAGCAGTTGGAGTATCATAACGAGTTTTTAAAACTTCCGTGTTCTTTTTAGAAACATTTTCAACCACCTTATTGTTTGGCCGTAATGAAATCTTTTTATTATCTTTTGGGAAATTTCTGATATTTTTTTTTAAATCGGGTGGTTTTTGTGGCACTGGTTTGACATTATTACTAGTCTTATTAGAAGTTCCATTATTTTCCTTTGAGGAATCGCTACTGCGACTAGAAATTGATCCGTAGTTAGATTCCTCACTAGCAGATGATTGCAAAATCAACAGTTCTTTCAAATCCTTCGGACGACTTTCCTCTAACACAAAATCTTCCTTGTATTTAGTTTTTGACCTCAGTAATGTAATTGTATTACTAAATGCCTGTTTGATTTCTCCTCCTAAGTGGGAGAGTCCATCATCGGAACGTGGTGACACCTCCTATAAATGTAAAAAAACTTATCTAAATTTCTGTTGTACAATTATTTCTTGCATATAAATTTTTTGACACAATTATTCCTCAGCCTTTAATTGAATGTATTTAGATTTGTGCTCAATGTACAATTACTACCAGCTCAAATTTTTTGACACCACCTTTCTGAGGTCTGCAATGTTTAGGTTTGTCCTCATTGTTGAAAATGTACTGAAACTTTCTCTGTATATAGTTCTTGTATCATTGAAATCTACTCAATATCCCTCTATATAACAATTAGAGATCAATACAACACATAATTTTGTAATGTTAATTGATAATATTTGAGTGTTTGTACTACATCACAAGCATTCTGAAACAAAAAAAATTCCAAAAAAAAACCTTTTACTTTTGTCCTCTGTAATATTGTATTGTGACATACTTGTAGTTGTAAATTTTGAGTATTAAATATTTGAAGTTGAAAACTGAGTACTAAAATATTTGAAGTTATAAATTTTGAATATTCAAATATTTGAAGCTGTAAATTTTGAGTATTGAAATATTTGAAATTGTAAATATTGAGCATTCATATGAATTTCACTGCAAATGTACTTTTGTTTGAAATTTGAGGGACTCTATTCAAGCAGTTATGTGTGAAGTATTTAGTTTAAATTTTTCTTATAAAAAACAATATGAGCTTTTTCAGGTTTGACTTTGGAGGACATCAAACATGTTACTATAGAGTGCAAGTTCATGATCATTGCTCTTGACTGATTTTTCACCACATCTTACATGTTGTTATTCATTTTCTCAATAATATAATCAATTTAGTCTCAATTTCAATAATATGTCCAAACATTTTGAACAGTTCCTGGAATTACTATGAGCCAAAATTAAAACCCCTGCTCCCCTCATGTCAATGTCTGAAGCTGAAATAAATACCCATATGCCTGTTTTACTATCAGAAGTCTCAATATTTGAAATAGGATGAACAAATTATAATACACACGTAATTTGAGTAAGACCTTTTAAATAACCACCAATCAATCTATGTTGGAAAAGAACTAAGAATATAAATGTCACACAAAATGTGTTTATGAAACTAGTGGTGTTCCGATGATCGGAAAATGTCTCAAATCAGTCGGTTGACTATCCAGATGTGATTAATCGATTGAGATTTTCTTCAATCGATTGATAATCGGTTGACAATCGATTGATAATCGGTACATGTGACCTTTAAGAAAAAATAGGAAGGCCATGACAGGGCTCAATTTTGCACCTGTTTTAGAAGCCATGGCTCCCAAAACTGTCCTACTGGCTCCTAGCTTTGTGCAATAAGGAGCCAGATTGGCTCCAGAAAAACTTGCTTTGGCCATAAGATTGATATACACGTCTGCCATTTCTAAGTTAATTGAAAACCAATTTATCATTTTATCATTTAAAATTTTTATTTAGATCAAGTTCTGCAGTAGCATAAGTTAGGAGCCAACTGGCTCCTTGAATGAAGACATAACTTTGAGACCTGCCATGAAAAGTTAATACATTTGAAAACTTGCCCTCCCTGATGAGTTTCAGCTCAGCTTGCTAAAACTAGGATGTACTTTTGCCATCACTTTGCATCCGTCATCCGTCTGTCATTCCCGTCTTTCCATCATCTGTCATTGTCCTTCTTCTTTGTTCGTCATGAACATTTTAATTTAAAGATTTTCTCCTCTGAAACTACTGGGCCAATTGGAACAATGAACTTGGTTACATCAGTCCTTGGGTGGTCCCTATATAAAACGTTATTTTTGGGGTTCAAAGATGCCACTAGAAGGGAACATAATTTAACACTGGAGCCTATGGGAAACATATATAAAGATTTTCTTCTCACAAACTGCTTGCCCAATTGGAACTTAAATAAGTTACAGTAATCCTTGGGTTATCCCTTGTAAAAAAAATTCTACAACATAAACAAGATGGCCACCAATAGGGAGTTTAGTTTAACATCAAACCTTACGGAAACATATTTCTCAATCCTTTTCTCTTAAACTATCAGCACAATTGCAACAAAACTTGGTCACAATGCACCTCAGATAGACTCATTTTATAACATGTCTAGCAAGTTTTGATTCTATCAAGATGCCTGCCAGTGAATCATAGTTTAACATTTGGATTCTATTGGAACAATTTCAAAGATCATCCCAATTGAAAAACTAATAGGCCAATTAGAACCAAACTTGGTCAAAACAGTCTTCAGGTAGTCCATAGGTTTATGGGGGAAAGCCAGTGGTTATTTAAATTAAGGAAAGGAACTAATGCTTTATTGTGTACATTTGTCATTTGTAAAAGAAACTATTTAGAAAATAAGAATATATTCATTAGTTCCAATGAAAAGAAAGGACTTCATACTATAGACACATATTCAAAAGTCCAAAAGCAAAATCAAAGGAGGAATTGCAAGATACCCGATTATGACCGATAATCGGTCGGTTAAGCCTTACCAATTATGATAGATAATCGGTTGGTATTTTTATCCGATTGAACACCACTATGTGCAACACTATGCCCCCGGCAACAACCATGTCTACCATACAAAATAAATACTAAAATTGCAATCACTAGAAATTAAGGTTAAGTAGACATTTGTACTAAGCTCCATTAGATCTATTCACATATAGAATCATTAGATCTATTTACATATAGAATATCAAGCCTCTTGCAATTGTAATTAACGAGTCAAGAGCAAAATCTAGATTTTGACTTTTTGACCTCTGTGACCTTGAACTTTGAGCTGACCCTAATGAAATTTGCATAATGGTGTTCAGCTTTATATGATCAATAGACAGACCAAATATGTAGGTCCTATCACATCTGGTTGGAAAAATATCGGCATTGTTTTAGTTTTCAAATTTTCACTCAGTGACCCTGACCTTTGACCTGACCCAAATTTTTTGGGTGGATTTGTATAAAGCATTTTTAGATCTATTCATATATAGTATATCAAACCTCTAGCAATTGTAATTAACGAGCTATAGCACAATCTAGATTTTGACTTTTTGACCTCTGTGACCTTGACCTTTGACCTGACCTTACTGAAATTTGCATAATGCTATTCAGTTTCATATGACGAATATACAAGCCAAATATGAAGGTCCTATCACATCTGGTTAAAAAGTTATGAGCCAGATTAAAGTTGCGGACAGACAGACAGGACAAAAACAATATGCCCCGATCTAAAGATTCGGGGCATAAAAAGCAGACCAAAGGATACAAGAACTATTATTTGGACAGACAGACCAAAGTATTGTTATTTATGCATGAAGTTTCTTAAAATACAAGTATATAATCTTCAGTTTCAGTCTTCTTTATTAGTGAGACATGATTGAGGATTGCTTTACCTATTTTGTAACAAATACAGAGTAGGCATGCAATGTTGTAGAATAATTGCTTGAATAATCATAAATACTGATAAAATTTCAAAATCCAAGAGTGTTATTTTTTTTTTAGAATTAAAGATAAACAAAGCAACAATTACACTATAATTTGGAATGAAAACACTGTGTTTAATGACAGTGTAATTTCAGTTTTGTAACAGTACCTTAGATGAATCTGAGTCTTCGTTGTTGATAGTTTTGGACTCGAGACAGCTGTTTTCTTTTGTACAAGTTGGCGTAGGTGGCAGCACTTTTGAGGAAGTTGGACAAACAGGTGCTGCTTGAACTGGTGTCTGACATTTATTTACTAAACCCATTCTCTCTAAAAAATATATATATGTTATTGAAGTATTTATGAAAAGGAGCTATGTTAAAAAGTCATCGCAAACAAAATTTTGACTATGAATCAAATAATTCCTGTTGTAAAAGTCTTATTTAGTGAAATAGGAAGTTTAAGTACATGTATTTCAAGCCTCAACAAGTGACATCACAGTATTCAGATCAAAATATTTGTTTCAGAAAATGATATTTGCAAGGAACTGCTCACTTACCCCCACCTTATAAATATAAATCATACAGACAAGCAAAATAGTTGGAATCAAATGAGAGAATCATTACTGAATTGAACCATTAATGGTTGCAAAATTCATAGTTTAATTATTTACAAAATATTTAAGTACAGGAAGTATTTGACTGCAAAGTTTCCTCAATTCCTGATGATATTGAGCCTGTAATATCACTTTTGTCAAAACACAGTAATTCTCAAACATATATGATAATCAATGGGCTGGATGCTGAAGAGCTGTTAAGCATTTTATCAATTTTAGAACTTCTATACATGTATTTCAGAAAAAAATGTAAGGTAGGGTAGGAGAGCTGATATGGAATCAACATGACCAAGAGAAAAAAAAAATTCCAGTCCCGAATTCCAAAGAAAATAAATTTTGCAATCCTCAGTTCCTAAAAATGACAATGCAACTAATGGATCCTGTGAAAGGCTTTATCCAAATTTTTTTTTCTGAAAAAAATTGCTTATCCTGGAGCTCTGCAGAGAGTTCTTCACCCCTCTAAAGGAGGTCAAAAGGGCATAATTTTATAAGGATTTGCATAAGAGTCAAAGATACACTAACAAAGAAAAACAAAGATACGCATACATACTTGTACAACCATGGATACACCAAGACAACTCCAGAACTTTTAATTATACTTTGTAGAAGTGAGCTTAAAATTAGGAGTGATATTTAAAATTCAACAAACTTGTTTGTAGGTAAATAAATATACCTTTTGGGTACATTATAGTAATAAAAGATTTTTATTAGGTTCCCATGTTTTTTGTGCTTGATACTTGATGGAATGCACAATACAAATAAAATGGAATACACAATATAGTTAAAATGTTAGTAAAACAAACAGAAAACTAAATAAAACAAGATAGAAGAATAATGCTATAAACTTTCACTAGATAAATAAACTATGATAAATTTACTTTTCTGTAATCTACTGAAGTGCTAAAGTAATGAATTGGTTTTATTGCCTTGCCCTAATAACTAACACTCACATTTACCCGGACCGAAACCTCAAGTCTCATTTTTTTTTTGTATCTGAGATTTTTTAACTGACCATACTGGTCGAGTACCAGTTATTGCCTTGTACCAGTTATTGCCAATTTTCACTTGCTTCGAGATCGTGCATGACTTTTGTTACACGGTTATGCACAGAAGTGACAACATACATTTGTAATACCAAAAATACATTCCTTGAAGAAATTTGTTTTAATCTGTAATGTAAACATAGGCAATCAACGATTAAAGAGTTCGCCTCGTTATGGCACTTTGTCACAGTAACAAAATTTTGACTGGATGTTGACATCACATTTGCATGCCTAAGCAAGGTTACATGATCCTACCATGTATAGTGACTGAGATCTGAACTTGCCTGAAAACTTGGACATAAATCACTCATGCGTAAAACATAAGTCAAAGTGACCTACTTTTGCCTGGATGCTGATGTACCATCAGGGATGCATGCCTATGCAAGGTTACATGATCCAACAATGTAAAGTGACTGAGATATGAACTTGTCAAAAAAATTGGATGTAAATCAATCAAGCGGAAAATATAGGTCAAAGTGACTTAATTTTGTCTGGATGCTGATCTACCATCAGAGTTATATGCATATGGCAGGTTACATGATTGTACCATGTATAGTGACTAAGATCTGAACTCGTCCTAAAACTTGAATGTAAATCAATCAAGCATAAAATATAGGTCAAGGTGTCCTAATTTTGCCTGGATGCTGACCAACCATCAGAGATGTATGCATATGCAAGGTTACATGATCCTACCATATGTAGTGACTGAGATCTGAA
>MJUU01067010.1:0-11066 GCA_002080025.1 Modiolus philippinarum | reverse complement strand
CCAAAATAATGTTTATTTAGGCATTTTCTTTGATTTGACCCTTACAACTATATGAGCTCCTCCAAAAAAGTGCAAATTTGCTGAGTCATCATTATATCTTATATTGGACAGTCAAAAACTATTTTTTGTCTCATATTCTTCAATGACTAGGTGAAATCTAACTTGCTAATCACTATAAAGTCATTCTGATTATTTGAAGAGTAAAAGTCATTTTCACCCTATAGGTTGCACTCTAGTAAATAGCCACAATGCAAATTCCCATAAGAACTCCCTGAACAACAAATGCTGTCACTCAGAAATGAGGAAGTTTCATAAATATTCTTATATTTCTTTGAAAAGATGACATGTACCACTTTTTTTCAAAGAATTAAAAAATAGGGCTGTGCGGCATATTTCCCCACTTTGTGTACTCCCAAATATTTACCTTTCAGGAACGTACAATTTTTTTAGCAAAAATTCTGTCCCTGCTCCACTGACTATTTGGCAGCTAGAAAACTTGTTCAAATAAATAACCACTTCTGGTCCTCATTTTTATATTCTAAAAATATATCTCTATAAAATAACATATACTATGATTCCATGGCAACCATTATTTATATGTACTGTACATGTACATGAATATTCATGTGTATATTCTCCCCAAAAGAGGCGTGGTTTGTGAATTGTTTTTGTTTACCCAAAAGAGGCGTGGTTTGCGAATTGTGTTTGTTTACCTTAGTGCAACCTACAGGAACCTGCGCACCTGAAAGAAAGTATTGACGTAGAAATATGAATACCACGTGATGAATACGTACAAACCAGTTATTCACAGAATTTTCTTAACAAAATTTAATAGAATTTTCTATATCCTTGAAATACATAATACAAGACAACAGAATAACTGATTGGGGTTGTATTTATTACACATCCGTTCAATTAATATCTCTATACCTACAATTTTGACTATTAAAGTTTTAGATTCAACATTTTTAAACCTTTCCACTTACCAATTTCAAATATAAGACTTGCATACAAAGACAATGGAAGGTTGCATTATGAACATTTACGCAAAAATCCACTTTTCCATTGATATCCAAGCATTAACGACAAGGAAATGACAAATTATAATTTAGATGATTTTCTGTCATTTCAGAGATCAAAATACAAAAATTAACGCAATGACATTAATCAAAAGCTGAGATGAAAACTATTTTTCAATTAATGAAAATGAATTTCCAAGGAAACAGCATACCGTAGTGGATAATTTTAAACAACGACATAAAATAGCATTGGAAAAGTTATCGGCGCAGAATATTGATGAACGCCATCAAATAAAATTTTAAGCATTTTGTTGACGCAGATACTTATTTGTCTTCATTTTTAGTGTAATTCTTCTCTCATCCTTGTATTTAAAACTAAGGAGAAATTCTCTCGTGCAAAGCTTAGTCCTAAGTTGACTTCGGCTATCGATTAAAATCATTTTAGTTAATTGTTCTACATAAGCTATAATAAATATTTAGTATGGTCTTTAAACTATTGAAATTTGATCTGCACTGAAAAACATAAGTTGTCGAAATGGCCATATGAAGAAACAAAATTTGTAGTAACATCGGTATTGGGATATTTACACACTGTTTTATAGCAATGCAAAATATGAGTGATTCTGTCTTGAATTTTGATTAATTTCTTTGTGATGCTTATTTTATGAAAGTATCACATCTTTGCCCCACCGGTCTCCTGCTGTACTCATTCTCTAGACATTGATTTTTGTAATCTACTATACTTTGGTTCTCTAGTAAAATGCTGTGGCAAACAAAGGGTCTATAAATTAGTCTGATACCTGAATCAGAATAATAAATGGTTATTCTTTCTTTTGACGATTAAATAAACAAAATATAAATTGGTATAAAACAGTTTAATATCTATTTATTATAACGATGTTTTTTAAAATAAAACCACCATTTTTCTGTAATTCTATGATAAAGAAATAACATTCACCCTTCCCCAACACTAAAAAAACTCCCAGAGAAAATATTGCGATAGAAAACAAATAAGTAAGATCCTTCGCAGTGACCGCCTTCAGCAGACTTTTAAGTTCGAAGAATATAACATCCACTGCGCTTTAATACATTTGTAATTCTTTTCGTAAAATATCTTTTTAAGCGAATGATAACCTTACATAGCAAAATAGCCATACCTGTCGATTTCATCTTCCCATTTCAAGCTTAATTCACATTTTTTTCCGCCAAAAAAACTATTCATTTCTATTGAGTCTTTTCTTTTTGAAAATCGCTAGGATAGTCTCAAAATAAAAAAAATAGTCAAACAATATCCAATCATTGCCTTCATACGGTGTAAATATAAAAGAAATTTTCAATCTCAGTAAAGTTAATTTCTTTGAGGTTTTTGACCTAAGGTAGAACACAGGCCGGCCCTGTCGTTTCTAATACCAAAACTGCAACTAATAATTGATGAAGACTTTTATAAACTTTCTTATCGATATCAACGGTTTTAAGTTAACAAATATTGTCAATCGTATGAAAGGAATTTCAGTTTACTTCTTAAAGAGTAAAATTCAATGAAGGTACAGGTAGAAGCCCGACTTATGGAAGGAAAATCCACAAATAAATGTTGCAAAAAAATCATGACTTCAGGATTCTCTTTTCTTACTGAATGCTTGGATGACCATTTCTTTTTACTGTCACGACCTTTTAATAGCAATTGCTGTTGAGTTGCCACCGAACACTATCGGAATGGAAGAGGAGGCTTAACCCACCATTTCTTTTGAAATAACTGTACCAAGTCAGGACCATTGTAGTCAACAATTTTCCTGTGAATTTTCACCTGCTTTGTGTTTTTGAATCTTGTACTTTGGCTTTTGACAATTCTGTTCGGCAATTTTGATATTACTCCAATTTGTGTGTATGAGAGAGGGTAGATAAAATGATGTTTTGTTCTTATGTTTGCAAATACATTAAACTTGTAGGTAAAATTGTATGCAAAAGGCAAATTACGTTTTTACATACATTTTTATACCCCCACTCTGTAGAGAGGGGGGTATACTGCATTCACCTTGTCCGTCCGTCCGTCCGTTCGTCCGTGCGTCCGAAAAAAATTTTCGTCGTACTTTTCTCAACTTCTACCAGAGGGATTGATTTTAAAATTGGTATGCAGCCTCTACATGGTTAGTTGTAAGGAACGTCTTATTTTGAGTCCTGTCGGACGTGTACTTCCTGTTAAACAAAATATGAACTTTGTCACGAAATGTAGTGAAAACATAAATTTTTCGTCACATTTTTCTCAGCTTCTACAAGAGGGATTGATTTCAAAATTGGTATGCAGCCTTTATATGATTAGTTACAAAGAACGTCCTATTTTGAGTCCTATCCGATGCGTACTTCCTGTTTGGTGGAATGTGGACTTTGTTACAAACTGTAGTGAGAACATGAATTTTTCGTCGCATTTTTCTCAGCTTCTACATGAGGGATTGATTTCAAAATTGGTATGCAACCTCTATACGGTTATTTGTAAGGAAGGTTCTGTTTTGAGTCCTGTCGGACGTGTACTTCCTGTTTAACAAAATGTGGACTTTGTTACGAACTGTAGTGAAAACTTGAATTTTTCGTCGCATTTTTCTCAGCTTCTACAAGAGGGATTGATTTTTAAATTGGTATGCAGCCTTTATATGGTTAGTTATAAGGAACATCCTATTTTGAGTCCTGTCAAATGCGTACTTCCTGTTTGACGAAAATTGCACTTAATTACAAAATTTAGTGAAAACATGAATTTTTGATCCAAGGTTCAATGAGTTGGGGGTATACCTGGTTGCCATTCGGCAACAGCTCTTGTTAAACCTACCTTGGTATGATTTTTCATCTGTGTCAACACGAATGTTACATTTTGTAGCTCTGTAATTGTTTTGAACCACTGGTCCTGCCATTACTGGTTTTGCTGCCATTAATGATTGTCGGACGTTTCGTTCTGGATGAAAAATTATGATATACAATTTTGGCACAAACATACATACTAAAGCTACAGTTGCACTAAGACTTATGGCAAATGACATCGTTGCTATTCGGATGTCTATTTCATCAGCTGTACTGAAGAAAATTGGCACAAATGCAAGCCATGTTATACATGTAGTATACATTGTTAATCCTATATGTTTTGATTCATTAAATGCCTCTGGTATATTGCGAGTTTTTATTGCATAAAACGTACAAACTATAATAAGCAATATTGGGTAGGTAAATCCTACCATGTACCACGCCTCTACAGCGTCATTGCATACTAGTTGGTGGTCGTCCCTATTTGAATAATACGGTTTCACTTTTGGTGGACGCAATAAAACCCACACCATTCCAACAGCATTCTGCACTGCTACTAAAGATCCACAAACTACAAGTTGTGACTTTGGACTTATAAACTTTGGACGTTTTGTTGTACGCTTTCCAGCTGTGAAAATTCTATAAATGCGGTTTGTTTTTGTCAATATGGCAGAGTAGACTATTGAAAAGCATAAACCTATCCCAAATTTTTGAGCACCACAAGTAATTTCTGTTGGTTTTGTCACTAAAATAAAAGTCATTGAATAACAAAATAATATTCCAATTAGAAGAACGAAACTAAGCTCCCTGCCGGACGCCTTCACTATAGGTGTATCACTGTAGCGTATGAATGTCAACATTGCAAATATTGTAGCTGCTAACCCAAGGGTTGTAACAGCCATAGCAGCAATACTTATAGGATCCCCATAATCTAAATATCTCTGTGGTATGGCTATACAATGCGATTTATCCTGAACTGGAATAGTCCCCCAAGGACAATCAACACATTCAGATACAGTAGGCATATATTGATATGTGTGACACTTCATGCATGTCCAACAACATGAATCTCCTTCTACTAACTGAATTGCTTCTCCTGGTCCACATGGATGGCTACATACTGACTGTGGATGAATTGGTTCATCCGAACGATATGTCAAGTTTTCCATCTAAAAAATATTCATTGTAAACATTTTTCGCAACAATATAAGCAATACTTTGTCGAAAATAAAAAGAAAATTTTGTTAAAACCCAAGGAGTATCTCCCTCAGGTATAGCTCTGTCCTTATATGAATTTGGCTTTCCTTTTTGGATCCTATAGGAAATTTGTTCTCTATCAGCTTTTACACATATTTCGGTTAATGGATTTGAAAATGCTTTGATTTTATCTACACTAAAGAGACATAAGTTGTCGTAATGCGCATATGCAGTAGTATATTCACAGTTACTTTGGAAATTTGTTATTCTTTTATATTGATTTATTAAAAACAAAACAAACGTTGTTCCATTTTTTTTTTAGCCTTTTATTGTTGTAGTAATTTTGTCCGATGCGCATCTATATCACATAATTTCAATGTTTATGTCAATACCGCGATATTTCGGGACTGTGTTTAATTTAATATGAGGTCAGTCATTAATATTGTTCCTCGATTTTTTTTTCAATTCGTTATATGTGCAAGCACAAAAAACGACATTTTCGGTATGATTTTGATGTTACATGAGTGACGAAAGGCAATAATGTTTAAAACACTTTAAAAAAAATCAAACCTAACTGATAATAATAAAATTCACTGACCTCGGTTAAATTTCCATCTTTGAAATAGCCAACAGTATTCCAAGTATAGACTCCACTCCCTGATTGATGAAAATTTAGAATTCTATACCTCGCTGGACCATCACCGTTTGACAAAAACCGGAAGTCATCTCCAGATAAACCTAGTTCAAACAAATATAAAGGAAAATCAATTTTTACTTATAGGTTTAATACGAGAAAAAGTTGTATATCTTTTTCTTTGTTTTTGTCACACATAGAAAAAAGAAGGGAAACGGGGCATGTGTCAAAGAGACAACGACCCAAAGGGGAGTAATAACAACTCAAATCCACCATAAGATTTTCAATGAACGGTGAGGAAACCCAACACCCAACGGCAGGTCAGAGTCGGTCCCAAAATGAAGAGAAATCAAGTTCAGCGAAATAAACACCATCCAAGACTCCTATATAGACATACAGTAAACTAAATAGAAAAGTTTTATTGGGCCCAAACCTTCCCCCAAGCCAATGTGATGAATAAAAAAAACAATGGTACATGTAACATAGCATGATAAAATCGTTAAATAAATTTGATATTACTGTTACATTTTTCTTGTTACAAGCTGTAAAATATTCTTGAAATCAGTATATACAACTACCGCTAACGGCACATATTATTTCATTTCTGATAGACAACTTTTTGATACCTACATTTTAACAAATTTTGGTTTACGGTTTACGGTTCTCCAAATGATTTGATTTGAACTGCACTGAAGAGAGCACACAGGAAAAAAATATACGGGAAATATTCAAATCACATTTTAGGCAATCACAGATATGAAATTTTAGTTGTTTTTAAACTTAAGCTGACCAATCCCAATGTTGCTTGATAAGCTCGTGTGATGTCATTTCCGTTGGTTAGTAAAGTAAACGTACTTTTCTATAGTCATGTTTCTGTTTGCCTGTATTTGTACTATGATTTAAAATGTTATATTAATTTTCATTGCATTGATATTTTTTCCGAATATTCCATATTTTTACAATATTCTTAATTACAAAAATAACATTTAGGGCAACTATCAATGAAAAAAGAATAGAAAAATTCAACAGATATCTAAGACACACAATCCAACTTAATTTCATAATGGATATGTGCTCGTATTTACATACAATAACACTCTCCTTATTCAAGCTGAGTTATACCTTTAAAATGAACATCCAGTAGATATTGTTTTAGCAATTCGCCGTCAATAGGTTTCATGGCGTCACAAATACCACTATTATTATTGCACAAATCTTGATGCATATTCTAAAAGAAAAGAAAATCCTAAAGTATATGTGTGCAAACATAAAATAAATATCCAAAAATACAGTCTGAAAATTTATCCTTACTGATATCTTAAATACAATATGTTCTAATTGAATAAATGAACAATGTTTCTTTTTCAGAAACATTCCTCCAGCACAAAAACAGTTTCAATCAAAACATAAAACAGCAACTGCATTTTACCTCAAATCTAGGATGTCTGCTTTCATACACAAATCATAAACTGAGCAAAACAAATAGACCATATCAGTCTAGTATTATTTCTACTTAAAATACCCATAATTACTAACTAATCACATAATCAATGTAAATGCATATGACACAAAGTCTCTACAAATATAAGACATATACAAAAACATGTTTTATTCCGGAACTGAATTAGGTACATTGGTGTATTAATTTGGCTAATAAGAATAAATATACCAAGCTAGCATATTTTGGCATGAGGACTGAATTTGAAAATCCACTTTGCCGCCTTAAAAATTTCATAGAAATTTGAAAATATCAGGAATAATACACAAAATATAAAGCTTCTACAATCTTATATGTATGTGGAGAAAATATTTTGTACGGTATACAAAGCATAAAACTTTATTACTAAACAAAAATTTGACGCTGAAGTAATCTGCAATCTATAAAAAATGTACAATTAACATCAAACAAAATTAAACTTAACATCAAATCTCAATAAATTTTAGAATTGAAATGTACAGGAAAAAATTGATGTAAATTAAAAATATCTTAAGTCATGGTTAAAAGGAAGTAGACTCTGCAAGAATCAAAAAATGGTATACACAATTAAATGTATCCCAAGAAAGCTCGGTTCAACATCTATATGCGATCAGGTTTACAATTACTGATAAAAATTTGAAAAACATTCGACATCTGTAATACAGGAAAAGGGGTAGAAAACTTAATGTGAAACCAATAGTTCACACTAAAAAAATTGATGTTCCAAAAGACAACGTCATACGATTATGATATTCAAAGTATTTTTCAACCTGAACCAACTTAAAAGCCTTTTCCGCAGCACACTATCTTCAAAAACCTTATGTCTACATTAGTTGGTAAAAATCCTTTTGACGGAAATATCAACCAGTTCGGTAGAGAAATTTACTGAAATGAAACGTGTATAGAGTAATGTGACAGAATGACGGTTGGTTGAACTTACAATAAGAAATAAACAATAAAACATAACCATCAGAGAAACTCAAACGGGATCGACAGGATAATGAATGTAATGCAAATGTACACCTGACACTTCATAATTTTAACCATAAATATCGATCATAGAGATTTAAGAGTAAGCTATTACTCAAATTTATTGAACAGGTTGGGAGTGGCTTAATTTTCTCTTTCTTGCAGGTAAGATTAAAACGAATAGTCCCGACATAGTTTATCCTCGACCAGTCAGGTCAATTAAATAGAGTAATAATAAAAAGGAACATTCCATTTAAAACATTCTAGGGATTATAATTATGAAATGCCTGTATTTTATTATAATTGTTCTTCAACCTAGAAACACCTATAGCCTTTCTATGAGTTATTTACCTTTATAGCATGAGCGAAGGCCAATACTGCATCACTAACATATTGTAGTTGTGCTTCTTGGTCAAATGAGTCTGCATTAAACGATTCTTCACCAGAACATTCACTCGTAAAATCTTCATTATATGGCGTCCAACGACTACCGGGATATTTACATTGGAAATGTTGCTCCCAATATTCAATGAACCATGGATTTCGTATATTATATTTGGGTTTTAATTGCAAAAAGTAATCTTTAAATCCTTTGACTTCATATGCTAAAGGTTGAACAGTTATAGCTCCTTCTACCTGTAAGGAATGAAAACAAAATAAAATGTTATGATAATCTATAAAAGTCCCATCGAAAACTTTGATAGAAAAAAATGCTTTATATAGGGAGAAAAACTTATCTTTAATTAGGGTTGGGTAAAGACTATATTTCATGTGCATTTACTCCATATCCTTTCATCGTAAGTCTCTCAATGCGACATCTAGGATTCACAACATATTCGAAAATGTTTCTCGTCGAATCATTGTGTTTAAAGATTATGGATATTGCATTGGACTTATACTTGTCGACATTCTACAATAAAATACATTACATCTGTGACAAATTTGGAGAAGTTGAGCTTCGAAGTGATCAAAATAACGAATTTCTGAAGTTTGGAAGCATTTTAATATCTTTTTTGATATCCGTTTTGAACCTTATAATTGACTTTCATTTATATTTGTTTTTAAACTACTGCACACCTGCTTTGGGGTTCAACTTTTAGTCAATATAAAGGCTTAAAGCTAAACCTCATTGGAATAATCTAAAATTACAATACAATAACAGATTAAAAAACAATGCAATTTCCCACTTTCGAGTGGTTATAGTTACTACTATTTTGGGTATCAGTTGGGGGCTTCTAATTTTACAACGGCGTAGAAAATTTGTCACGAAGAGTACATGTAGTTAGTCATACTATGAAGTTTCCAAAGACTATTTTGTTTTCCTTGCCTTTTCTATTATGGTTTAGGTTATTCTTGATCTATACTAATTAACTACATGATAACAGTACCAAGAAAATGCAACATTACAGTTGGACTGCAAAAAGGATATATCATTATAACAAGCTAGAAAAATTGTGAGTAAAGCTCACTAAAATATACCTACCCCCTGCCCCCTCCCCAACAAAAATCATACATTTCAACACATAAAAGAAAACGAACTAAATGATCAGTAAAAATAAAAATGCATTTTGAAAACTGAATGCACAAATCAAGTCCTACTTTCATGGTCAATAATGGCACCGTGATTATTAAGGGTCACAGCCTTAAGACAACGGCAGCAGAATACCGAGGAACAAGGGAAGTGATGACTACAAAAATCAAAGTCCAAAGACATGGCAAAAACGGCAACAGAGAAAAACAAACGCATAACAAGCAAAGACGTGAGACAGCCACAATGCACAGAAAATAAAAAGAGGACTTTAAGAACTAAGGCACTCATAGTTTGAACTCCCATGAAAACCGGGAGTTAAATCAGGTGCTCCGGAAGGGTAACCATGTCCTGCTTCACTAGTGGCACCCGACACACTATCAGTGAGTCAATCAAGGGTTGAGTCAAAACTGGGTATATCAAATCTGAGAAGACGTAAAATCTAGGTGCAAATGTCTGTTTTCATCTATCAATGATGTCATGGTGACGGCCATAGAATTTCTGAAGGGATGAAAGTAACAAAGGCTGAAAAAATCCCTGACTAGGCAGCTTTGAGACAGAGATGCATGAGATTGAAAGCATAGATCACAATCTGGCTATCAGAGATCACAATCTTCCACTCAAAGATTGTACCCATGCGATTAAAAACCCGAAGATCTAGGTTCGAACCACGCGTTGTCATCAATGACCGATTGCGGTAATATTTGTAATCAATTTAAAGATCATTGATATCATCAAATACCCGGAAGTGGGAAGTTAAACAATAATTCTATTTCAACATTTATATAACGGAGGTTTTGATTGGTCAAAACTGACAATCAGATCAACCATCTACATACCTGGGACAAAGTAGGTTCCCTGTTTAGTCTGTTTCTTAATATGGTTACAACATTATATTATTTAAATACCCGGGGCGTCAATCTTGATTTGACGGTCAAAATATCCGTTTACGGGTTCCGGTACTAGTCGCCAATACACTGCCTTTTGACCGTCAAATCTACGATCGACGCCCTCGGATATTCGGATAATGTACTGTTATTGCTTATTTGGTAACAATATTTGACAATTATACAAAATTTACAAAATCTGCAAACGTTAATTTTCACAGTATTTTTTTTTTACGTAAAGCTAATATATTCTTCTCTTTTTAAAAGTCAGGAAATGGTGTAAAAAGGGGTTTTACCTACTACAATACTAAATTGAACAATCAACATTAAATGGAAATTAGAACATTGAACAATTTTTTCTCGTTGTTCCCTTTGGTAAGTTAACTGAAATAACGTTCAACGTTACAGTACAAATCAATCCTTAATTTTTGTTTAATGTGATATTCATACAAATTAATTTCAATATTTTGTTCCACATTTCAAAATTAATTATTATATTGTTGTTGTCATGATTGATTACCACGTGACCGAGTGAACTCATTAGTTAATCATCGGACAATACGCATGA
>MJUU01067008.1:51029-66459 GCA_002080025.1 Modiolus philippinarum | reverse complement strand
TTTTTGCGGTCGTATAAAAATCCCATCGAAATCCGATGAAAAATAAAAATTCTAAATAAACTGCAAATTCGCAATTTTGGCCCCCTCATAGCTGGGAAAGGAAACAAGTTACCAAAAATCTTATAGCTGAGGGCCATATTAATTTTTCGCAAGGAATCCATTGAAAAAAACTGCATCAAAATCGGACTTAAAATGAAAAAAAAATATTTTTTTTGGAGATTCACCCCTGTTGGGCCCCATTTATCTCGTGAGCGGTACATGCTACGTGAAATCAGCAGCACACATCAAAATCCAATAAATAATAAAGATTCTACAGTCAAATATGTGAAAAATTGTGTTGTGCCCTAATAAGCTTCCGTAGAAAACACCCTATTTCTATATCCTCATTTTTCCCCCTAGGGGCAGAAAAAAAATACCAGATTTTTCAAACCAGTTTCAAATGAATAAAAGAAAGATTTTATTCCTCAATGTTACTTAATTCGTCTTATCTATGGTGTCTGAAATAAGAATGTTAAGACGAAATAAGTTGCATTAATGATTTGGTATAGAGGGGAAGAATCAGGATCAGTATATGAAACACTTTCTTATAGAAAACAGTGTCTTTTAGTAGGTAGAGGGGGAAGAATCAGGATCAGTATATAAGACACTTTCCCACAGAAAACAGTGTCTTTCAGTGGATAGAGGGAGAAGAATCAGGATCAGTATATAAGACACTTTCCTATAGAAAACAGTGTCTTTTAGTGGGTAGAGGGGGAAGAATCGGGATCAGTATATAAAACACTTTCCTATAGTAAACAGTGTCTTTTAGTGGATAGAGGGAGAAGAATCAGGATCAGTATTTAAGACACTTTCCTATAGAAAACAGTGTTTTAGTGGGTAGAGGGGGAAGAGTCAGGGTCAGTATAAGACACTTTCCTATAGAAAACAGTGTCTTTTAGTGGATAGAGGGAGAAGAATCAGGATTAGTATATAAGACACTTTCCTATAGAAAACAGTGTCTTTTAGTGGGTAGAGGGGGAAGAATCAGGATCAGTATATAAGACACTTTCCCATAGAAAATAGTGTCTTTTAGTGGATAGAGGGAGAAGAATCAGGATTAGTATATAAGACACTTTCCTATAGAAAACAGTGTCTTTTAGTAGGTAGAGGGGGAAGAATCAGGATCAGTATATAAGACACTTTACTTTAGAAATCATTGTATTTATTAATTACGCAAGTGCATTATCCTACTGTCTGAAAGGCTTTTCTTTGGGCTACATATAAAAAAAGGGGCTTGCTATTTTTCTGGGGTTTATGGTTATCATTCACCATAAATATATACTTATTTGAGATTTTAATTTATTATGATGGTGTATGAACAATTTATTTACTTATTTTTTTACAATTTATTTATTTACATGAAATGTAAAGATATTCTGATATTTAGTTTAAAGGGGGGAACAAACTCCACCCTCTGGTGGATACAATAAAAAAATTCTATCTTCGATTAATATGCAGTGTAAAAATAAAAGTCAAGACGAAATAAGCTGCATCAATTACCACAGCTAGTGTATTAAATAGTAAAGAAATATTTATTTCTCATTTAACAGTGGTGAGAACAAACTCCCCCTCTTGAGGTACTATGAAAATATAATTTGTCAATATGGCCTTTAATTTAGGGTAATATCCATAATTATTTAATCGAGAAAAGGTTATTTTTCCGAGGTCCTTAGGACCGAGGTAAAATAACCTTTTCGAGATTAAATAATTATGGATATTAACCGAAGTCGATTAAAGGCCATAACTGTATTATTATACTGAACTAAAAACTAAAAAAAAACAAACAAAAAAAAACGATGTTTTATGATATCAATATCAAATCCATATGACGAAATGTCTAAATAAACCAAAACGAATGAATATTTAGTAATGGGCATGATGGGTGGTGACTTAGTATTTGCTTACATTATAATGGACTTCTTCACGACCTGAAAAGCATCACATTAGTCAACTATAAAAAAAAAAGAAATAAAGGTAATGTTTTTTTTTTTAATCGGAAGCAAGTTCCAGTGCTTCGATCCTTTTTACGGGCGTCCACAGAAAAAAATCGTTATGAGCTTTTTCCTCAAAACTTTAACTATCGAACTCCGAGCTTTTCATCTGTAGAAAGAGCATACTGCTGTGCGAATGTTAAGTACTTATGGTGTTTTTTTTATCTGGGATTATCGTTATGTCCCTGTCAGTGCTGCAGCCGAACCGATTGGCAGCCATGTTTATTTACATTTACGTTGACGACAAGGGAAATAACTAGTTATTTGTTCGACGTGCTAAAGCGCGCCTTATTCAAATTAGTTATTTTGCCTACGCGCACTTTCCCGAACAGTTATTTTGCCTACGCGCACTTTCCCGAACAGTTATTTTGCCTACGCGCACTTTCCCGAACAGTTATTTTGCCTACGCGCTATTACCTTTAGAAATATTTTTTACCATAGTTTCTATAGTAAAGCCGTAATAATTAAGACGGAAGTAGCGAACAACTACAGATTTGTATTATTAAGAGTGGCAGTGGTGAGCATTACTCTTTTCATTAAGACAGATGAAGTGTAAAGTGATTTTTCAGAGACTTTTTTAAAATTCTATGTACCAAGTTAATTTCTCGTTGTGAGTGGTCCCCGTTTAAATCAACACTACTTATTTCGTCGTAAGTATCAAGTATCAATACGACAGATACTAACGATATAAGAATATTTCACAAAATGAAATCTTTCCTTTATTCATTTCTAACGAATAGCTAATAATTGAGGATAAAAACCTTTCCGAGATGTTTCTTCCCCTTTTCAAATTTGAGGGGGAAGTATAATTTGACCCATTTCCAGTTTTACATGATTTATCTCCCCCCTCACTTCCGGTTTCAAAACTGCGGCTATCATGTACAGGAAAGCAATAAAGGAGGATATTCATAGTGTTTTATTTTTCTGCCTTTATTACCATTTCGCTGTTAATAAATAATTATGTAAAAAATGTTTTACACATTTCTCTTTTGTTTTTGTGTTTTAATAAAAAAGGTCTATTTATATTGTCCATTTATTAAAATTTTATGACTTTCGTTAAATTAGCTATACTGTTAATTTCTGCTGTTGAAACGAAAATGTTTCTTCCTGTTACACAACTTTGACTGACATCACATATAATTATATTACACGTACGAGACGAGACAGTTTTTACCAGTGGCCACAGGTGACTTCATACAGGTGGATGTTACAGGTAATTTGGTTAATTAGAACAATCAACAACAGTGACATAACATAGGTATCTGTTACCGCTAGTAAAGGACATGCTTATTTTTACGAAATTTCTTTGCAACATTTTCTATCTCGTTTATTTTTATTTTGTATATGAAACTGAACTTTTTTATTCACATGCAGAATGTTTCACCATGAACGATCAAGATTGGACATGAAAAAAATGTGCATTTTGTTCTTTTTCTTTGCGCATTTCCTGAAGTGAAAATAATTTTATTGCAGTCTACAACTATAATAAAAGCAGTCCAGTTTAAAAAATGTAGCTTTCGAAAATTGAAAAACTCTGGAAACGGCACAAGCATTCACATATATAAGGCTGTCCACGGCATAACTTGTAGCTTTTAAACTACACCTTTTTTACATAATTACATATGTGGTAAAGAATGTTATTCTATATCAATTGGTGAAAACCCGACCTCGATCTGTTAGGTGGTTTTAGAGAAATATAAATTTTTGCATTTGATTTTTCTCAAAGTTGGATCACTTCCGGTATCTCAATACGTCATAGATACTTTAACCACGTGTTAATCACATGATTGCTTTTGAACCGTTTGATTGGACAAAAATTTCGTATCATACATAGTTTTGTCGCTACATCACAAAAATAGATTAACCAATCAGTGAACAGGATTTCCACCCACAAGGATTGTATTGCTAGGTGCAGCTTACGAGGTCTGGAAATTTCAAACTGCTATAACTTCCTTGTTGTTAAAGATATTGTTATAAAATTTTGATGTGTTATTAATAATAGTATACTAAACATATTATCCAAATTTCATGAAAAAATGTTGAAAAATAAAGACATAAATATAATTTGAATTTTTCCAATACACAATTTTCAAACTGCTTTAACTCCCTTGTTGTTTAAGATATTTCGATATGTTATTTTTGGTAGTGTACCATACTGTTAAAGATCACTACGATGTACCAACTATTGCATTCAAAATTAGTTACAAAAAACTTCGTTTTATTCCCTTTTGCATATTAATCATAAATTTATTTTAGATATCCACAATGATGCAACCAAAATGTCTACAAAATCCCAATGAAATGTGTTTTTCTTTGCCTGTATTTATTGAACAAAAGATGGAGTATATGTTGCCATAAAATAATTACACAAAAATGTAACAAAAAACAACAGGCAACATTTCTGATATCACCTCGGGCATTTGAAACCTTTGATGTAGACGGTGTGGCATAATTTTGGGTCCTGGTCCACTACGGGTCCGGCCGGATACAAAATGTTAACATTCTGTATCCCGCTTCCCACTATAATTTTGGGTCCGGGGGTCAGTTATTTTCTTGAAAATTAGATTTTTGCTTAAAAAATCAATTTGACGAAATATTTGACTGTTTCAAAGAGGGGTTTCAATATTTCTACTATCCCCAAACAGAGCCCGAGAAAGTTTTCCCGAGCTTCAAAATAAAAAACATAATTTTACTATCTTGTTTTATGATGTTTTCAAAAATTATTTAAAGTAATTTGATATCTTTCCACATTATTTCGATAATTTAATTAACTATTTCAATTTCAAACTAATATATTGCGAACTCGGTCCCAGGAAGGGAAATAACTCGTGTTTTTTTTTTGTTATTTGTTTACATTTACCTGGATGAACAGGTGATATACCACTATCCAAAATGAAATTTTATGATTGAAATTAATTCGTTCCATTATTTTATTCATTCAAATGTATTTATCTATTTATTCATTATTTATTTTAATTTTCTTTTGATCTTTTTTACACGAACACGTATTAATTAACTTTATTTTTTTTATAATTATCTAATTGTAATTACCTTTATCGTGTTTATTTTATTTATCTATTTATTTGTCTATTATTTACTTATCTATATTTTAAAAATTGTTTGGGTAGATAATTCTCAGTTCTAGGCCCGGGGGCATCGATCCTTTTCACCGAAGATTTTATTTTTTACTACACATCACAGTTTCTGATACAATCCCTCATTTAATTATGTCCCTTTTGCTTTCATATTCCCTCTCTCAGAAAAAACTTCTCGGTAGTTATATGAAATCAAATGCACAAAATCACTCCATGTGAAAGCTGTATATCTTAAAAAAGGCACCATGCATATTTTGTTATATAGACTGAGAAATATTAAAGTTTTGATGCAAAGTATGTCCATGCAAAATTCGTGATGATATCTTCATAGGTTAAAAAGTTATGTTCGAAAAGCATGCCAGAAATGTCTGGAGTGCAACACTTTTTGTGACATTTTTTTACCATAAGTTTTTTTACATATGAAATAGAAAATAAGGATATCTGTTTAAAAGTAAGACTTTTCACTTAAAGTTGAACATCTTGAGATAGGAATTTAGTATCTGAATATTAGCAATTGGAGTCCCATGTCTGGAGTGCAACAGCAAAAATAGAAAAACTGCAAAGAAATGAATACTGTAAAAAATTCCATCTATGAAAAATCACATATTTATATTGATTAATGTAAAGAAATATCAATTCCATATATAAAATATAATATTGAATATTTTGATAACAACACCACCTCCTGATGGGTCATTAAATACACCCACCCATGTTTGTCAGGAGTGCAACATTTGAAGTTTAATAAGTCCCCCTTTCCTGTATATTGATTTCTAATCCACTATTGTCCTTTGTTTCAGACAGCATTGATATAAAGACCATTTATCCAAGAATGGAACCTTTTTTCAGACATACACCTATAATTTAATTTAAAACAGTGTTTCAGTCGTCTGGAGTGCAACAGTATTCGTAGTTTATTAATGCTTATGTTTAATAGATCAAATGAAAATCTGAGCTTCAAATAATGATTATTTGAAAGAGAGTAACTATAACAACAATTTTAAAGAACAACTGGGTCATTGTTTCAATTTCAAACTCTCTTTGTGGGCGCTTAATAGCGAAATCACGTTCGTTTTTTAAAGAAATGCTCTATTTATTTTGCCATGCCTATGACTACTACTGACTGATATTTTCAGGAAATTTACCAAAGTTGGAACCGGATTCAATATTCCAAAAGCTTATTGCATATATAGAGACTATATCCAACAATTCTGCAACAAAATTACAATTCTGCAACAAAATGAAAACAAAAATGTATTAAGAGTTCGCGTCACACGCCACATGTGTCAAAATCCACATCTTGGGACCTTTGTCAAAATCGAAATCTGCATCAATATGAAAAGATCAAACATCGCATCTACAGATTATATGCAACAAATCTACAACAAAAGTAGATCCCTAAATCCAAAACTGTAGGAGGAGTTTGCGTCACATGTAACATATGTCACAATCGACATCAAGTTGGGGTTCCTTGTATGAATCAACACCAATATCAAAAATCCGAAAACTAATTTCAAATCTGCAGCATATGTGCAACAATTCTATTAGAAAATTAAAACTTTAATTCCAAAAAATGTAGGAGTAGTTCCTGTCACATCGTGATCGGGAGACAGAGGCGAAAACAAATCCCAGAACTTTCTTAAGAAAGTGCGGGGAAAATATAACACAACGAAAAATATCCAAGCTGTTCAACTACAACAATTATTAATTTTTCCTTATTTTTTAAAATATTTCATTTGTTGTTATTATTTAGGCATCTTCGCTAGCCAAGGGTTACAATGCGCTCCTCTTATCTCTCATCTTCAGTGAAGATGAGAAGAGCGAATTGTAAACCTTGGCTAGCGAAGATGTCATCTAGGTAATCTGTTTTCTTATATATGTTTTTATTGCTATTATTCTATGACTTCATTTATGTGATCTTTTACTATATCAAATATGCCAGTAATGAAACCATTTTTGTTGTGCTATTTTATACCTGGTAAGCTGGTTTGGAAGAGACGTGCAAGCGAAAACTTTTGATGTTTTGGTCTTGACAAAAATATTTTGTTCTTAATTCATATTAGTCAGTAATATCTAGCGTTTATAAGTCTTTAATCTATTATTTTTGCCCCGGACCCAAAATGTTAACATCCTGTATCCGGCCGGATACATAAAGTGGGCGGACCCAAACTTATACGGGCGGATACAGAATAATAGATACCCAGACCCAAATGTTAACATTCTGTATCCGGCCGGATACGTAAATTGGGCGGACCCAGAATTATACGACAACGGTCACCAATAGTCGTTTATTCTAATGCAACATTTATATAACGAAGATTTTGATTGGTCAAAACTGACCGTCAATTCCACCATCTACACACCTGTGACAAAGTCGGTTCCCTGTTTAGTCTGGTTCCTAATATTGTGACAAATTCTCGAGTTAAAAATAGAACATGAAATTGATTTGTTGCATTAGAATCGCAATAACAGTACATTATTTGAATACCCGAGGGCGTCAATCTTGATTTGACGGTCAAAATATCCGTTTACAGGCTCCGCTACGCGTCGCCTATAAACTGCATTTTGACCGTCAAATCTACGATTGACGCCCTCGGGTATTAAAATAATGTACAGTTATTGCTTAATTGCTACTTTCGTTAATTGGATAATTGGTCACATGTCACCTTGCATGTGTGAAAAACATTGATGATTTGAGAGAAATCATTTACCTGCGATGTTTCTGAATAAAATGAAATACACAGCGAGTCGATGCAAACAGAAAATAAATAAATAAATAAAACTTGATAGAAATATTAAAATAGATGAACTAGTTTATTTTCAACATGCCATTTTAAATCAAAATGTCCTTGATTAAAAAAAAACAGACTTGGCTAACGAAAATTCTCTTGTATTTAGGGGACGACCATTTGATTTTCAGGGGAGGGCCTGGGCGATTTTGCCTAGAAAATCTATTTATTTTCATTAAAATCTCGAAAAATTATTTATTTTCACCAAATGTCACATCGAATTATTTTTCTCATTTTTGAATTACATTTAGATCATATTGGTTATTTGTTCTCTATCAGTTTTTGAACATCTTTGAATTAATGGTCTTCCAAAGAGACATAAGTTGTCGAAATGCGCATGTGCAGAAAATAAATTCACAGTAACTTCGGTATTTAGTTATTTGATAGTTCGGATTATAATATTTATTTTCACAAGCAACAAGATTAAATTATTTATTTGCAAAATCGCCCCTCCCCCCCGAAAATCAAATTAATGGTCGTCTCCTTACCATTAACCTGATTAATGTTTTGAATAAATGCATCTACCAAATTTAAGTAAAAACGTACTATGCAAAAATGGGATTTTACAGCATGCACATTACAGCGGTTGTATATTTTTGTGCCGCTTTTTACAGCCTTTTTGAAGTTTTCTTGTAAATCAAAAAAGCAAGCGCGAGAAAATTAGCACGTCGAGTACTCTGGTATTCTGACGAGCATTTCAACGGATAAATGATTTTTAAAGTGTTCAACCCCTGAATCAAAAGTAAATGAATGACCATCGTTGACATGAAAGGCGAAGAATTAGTGCATATTTTCCAAAAGTTCCACACAAATGGGTGTACTTCGAAGTAATATTCTTGCAAGCTATGCATTTCACACCAACAGATCGTTTTAAACTAGAACATCATGTATTTTGCTTCACTTATTACACCTGACTCATAAGATGCAACTACAGTCAGTTTGCCAAAATTGCTTGTTTGACTTCGCCTCGTATCACTTTCTTCGTGAGTTTGAAGGAACACCGCAGACATGTCAACTCTTACATGTCTTACTTTTTCATTTAATATTGATGACTCCAGGCATCGTTGTTTTTTTATTTTGGCTTGCCGTTCACTTTAAATTTAATTTACGCTTTTGACTTTACAAGCGAAATTTTCACTCAGTCGGCTTTTGCCTAAGAAATCTTCACGATCGGCGAATTATGCTGTTGTAACACACTACATGGACAAAAATTTATTCTGTTGAAAGATTTACAAGTCCCTGCCAAAATATTCAATAAATATTACATACATGATTGGTTCTTAAGGATATTATCAGAAGTCCATTAATGCACNAAAAAAATAATGTTAATTTTGATAAAAAATATTTTGTTGATACACGTGTAAAAAATAAATAAATTTTTTCGCGCGAAGCGCGAAAAAAATTTTCTGTCCAGAAAAAAAAACCATAACCCCCCCTTCAGGTTAAATGGTCGGTCCCTTACGCTTTTGACTTTACAAGCGAAATTTTCACTCAGTCGGCTTTTGCCTAAGAAATCTTCACGATCGGCGAATTATGCTGTTGTAACACACTTTATTCTGTTGAAAGATTTACAAGTCCCTGCCAAAATATTCAATAAATATTACATACATGATTGGTTCTTAAGGATATTATCAGAAGTCCATTAATGGACCTCTGATATTATGAATACATGCTTGTTCCGGGGAAGGTCAATGCTTTATATTCTTTTTCCTTGCGAAAAGTCAACAGAAATGAAATAACGGGAACACACTTTATAAATGTGTATGGACTTGTAAATTGTCCATCAAAATTACCTGGACCTGGGACTAATCTTTCCTGCATAAATTATATATGAATATAAACCCAATACAAAGAGCTTTATACTGATAAAATTTCATGATGGTAGGATGGAATTTGATAGGTAAACTAACGAGTTAAAGTTAGCCAATTTTCTTGATTTTCATTATTCTGATAACTGTCATTTGTTTATTGGACGGTTTCTCGATAATTTTACGACCTCTATACACAAGAAAACAACCCCTGGTTTATTTATTACCCATATTTAATTAGGATTTCATTGTTGTGTGAATGAAAATTTAATGTTGTAAATATAAGATAAATCAGCTTTTCGGCAATTTTTTCTGAATAATTTTATGTTGAGTAAATCAAAAGTTACAGACGAAAATTGTAGCCTGGACACCGCTTTTTATTCGATCAAACTGGTTTGTTAAATAGTTTCATATCCCTGTTATATTAGTCCCAGCCTGGACTGCCAAAAGATACCTGTTGTATATTCCGTTCAATAATTATCTCCGATCAGCAGGATGTCTCGTGCCAGCATGTGGCTATTTGACACACAATATACAATCTTGTCGTCTGACACAATTTACAATCGTTTGAAACAAATCAGTCTGTTTTTATTAAAATAGACGAAATTATGTCTGGATCTGGTAAAATATGCATGCATTATGATTGATTCTGTCAAATTAAATTTATTCCTAACATATTTTTTATGTTTCTCTGACTAAAACGAGGAAAATATATATATTGAAAGTACTCTTCTAGGCTTAAATAAAAATCATGCTACACGTATTTGACATAATTGTGTAGTCGAAATGCTTGGCCATTGTAGTTTATTTCCTTTTCTATATATTTCGGTTATAAGTTATTCATTACTGACATTCGTCGATCTGTTCAAAATGGCTGTCCCCACAACGGTAAAATTTCAATTTTGTATTCGCTTTTTAATAGTACTTTATCTGTTAAAATATAATATTAATATCGGAGTATTATTAATATTTAAAGCATAAAGAACAACATATCAAATTTTCATTTTTGAATGTAGTTTCGCTTTAACCATTTGTTTTTCGTTTTAGAACAATTTTACTGACACCCATTGCATTTTCTTTTCATTAAAATTTGCCACTTCAAAATCGCCCTGCACTTATTCTGATGGTAAATCTCCATTAAAGTCATTAAGTCTTTGGCTTATATTTTTTCAATCATGCCATTCGCGGGCCACATGACCAAAGTTAAACATTTGTAGTTTGTGTCAATGCAATTTAGTGATTCACTGCCATACAAAGTTCCGAACCCATTCATATTCAAGCAGTTTTATAAGGCTACAGGGCCTTTTTCTTTTGACCTAGACATTATTGTGTTGTGTATTGCTGGTTCGCGACCATGCGGGAAATGTCTTTTGTATATATATCTTGTTGAAATCATTCACGTGTTATGGTCATATTGTGAAAAACAGTGCAAAAACTTTTCTGCAATCAAGGATTTGTAAGAAATGTTGCTAAATTATGCTTTCAGTCATGCTTGTGTAGTGCAACTACTGCACCTCTGCATGTCTTGCTGTTGCAGTTACAACGAAATAATTTGTGGTCTTACATGTAATGTGAGATGTTGAAATAAATCGTTATCGTCGTATAAAATCAATGATTTATATTTTCATTTTAAATATTCAACATTTTACCATCAAACACCAAACATTATAGAATTTTTTCAGGTATGTCCAGTGTCACCTGGAAATCGATGTGTATTCCGATATAATAGATATGGCTTATTTTCAGTGCACTTTCCCATTTGCATGCAGATGTGACTTGGTCACAAAGTAACAGGGTCACAAGCTATATAATTCCTCACGATCACCTGACCAGCCCATGTTTGGGCTATTAAATATCCCAAATAAGAAATGGTCACAGACTTTCAAAGGTCACAGCCAGTTGGAAATGATCACAGGCTATAGAAAAAGGTCACAGCCATATGGAAATGGCCACATGCTATACAAAAAGGTCACAGAAAATTGAAAATGATCACAGGCTATACAAAAAGGTCACAGTCATTTGGAAATGGTCACAGGCTTTATAAAAAGGTCACAGTCTAAAAAAAAAGGTCACAGTCATTTGGAAATGGTCACAGGGTATACAAAAAGGTCACAGCTATATGGAAATCGTCACAGGCTATACAAAAAGGTCACAGACTATTGAAAATGGTCACAGACAGTTACAAATGGTCACAGGCTTTATAAAAAAGGTCACAGCCATATAGAAATTGTCACATGCTTTATTAAAAGGTCACAGCCATATGGAAATGGTCAAAGGCTATATAAAAAGGGTCACAGCCAGTTGGAAATGGTCACAGGCTTTATAAAAAGGTCACAGTCATATGGAAATGGTCACATGCTATACAAAAAGGTCACATCCATAAAGAAATGGTCATGAGTCATGTGACTCACCGTTGTGACCCGTGACCATGTGACCACATGACTGGTCACGAAAAGGCTCATTACACGAATGTTCTTTTTACTTATCGATTGTATGTATACAAAATTTATGTGACCATCACGGTGACCACGTGACTGGTCACAACGATGCAGTCTTGGCAATTGGCACTGAAATCATGCCTTATATGCGATATAATTTGAATTGAATACATTTTCATCTTTCGTAAGTCTTTAAAAAATGCTGAAATACAAAATTTTAGGAATAAAATATAATAGAGCGATATTATATGATTTTAAAGGTTTTATAAATGTGAATGCATGTAACTGCCTCAAGTTATGTGCATTTTAGGGGTAATTTTAATTATTTCNTAAAATACATTTCAGTTTGAATAAACATCGCAAAAATGTTAATCTGACCCCCTGCCATGTGTACACGTGTCGGAAGGTGCTCAGGTAAGTTTGTCAGGTCACCTGTGCTGTTTAATACGATTAAAACAAGTGCCGATTTTCAGTTACACAAATAGAAGAAACTGCGGCTAATAGCCGCAGTTTTGTAGTTCGATGATCGTCCACCAGGTGGCGCTTTAGTAATTGGATCCGTCCACTATAAGCAAAGTTATGCTGTCCACAGACACCGATGCCGACGCCAACGCCCGATACCATTATACGACCGCAAAATTTTTGTGGTCGTATAAAAATTAGACGATCCTACCATGTAAAGAGACTATGATCTGAACTCTAACAAAAACTTGAATGTTAGTCACTCAAGAGGAAAATGTAGGTCAAAGTGGCCTTGTTTTGCCTAGATGCTGACCTACTGCCAAAGATGCATGCACATGCAAGGTTAGATGATCCTACCATGTACAGTTACTTAGATCTGAACTAGGAGGTAAACTTGAATGCAAGTCGATCATGCGGAAAATAACGGTCAGAGTTCTTCTGGCTGAACTAAAAATTTAAAAAAAAAAAATTTCGAAAATTTTATGGAAAAGGGCAATAACTCCAAAATCGCGTATCAGATTTTCTTAAAATTGCACAGGTACATGTAGTAGATCTTGTCATGCTCATCACTTTTGCCCCCATATCAGATTTTTGATATCTGCAATCGTTTTTGAGTTGTTTGGTGAAAACAGCAATTTACACCTATGTGCTATTTTAATTAGTGGCAGCCATGTTGTTTGCTCCTCCAACTAATTGAACACAATTTTCAATCTAGATACACATGTATCCTGGTAATGATTCAGACCAAGTTTGGTTAAAATTGGCTCAGAGGTTTCAGAGGAAGATTTTTGAAAAAGTCTACGAAGGATGGACGCCGACGGACGCAAAGTGATGACAATAGCTCACCTGGCCAGGTTAAACCAGAGGCTCCCAGGAGCCTGTATCGCTCACCTGGTTTTCATTTGCCACAATCATGCTAACATTGTAAGTTATACAGTTGAACTTCAGTCTCTCCAACTTCGGTAGTTCAAACACAACCAATATCTTGAAATGTGTTTACAGTCTGATCATGTTTTACTATATGTCTTTGTTGGGCTTTTTTGACAAAAAAAATTCTTGCAAATGACCACTTTTGACACCAGTTTTGAAGTCAAGACATTATTTTGTAAATGGCGGTCAACAACAATTTTTAACACTATCAATATCTATTTGGAAACCAAATTTTATTGAAGTCAGACAATGTTGAATTTTCTCGCCTAATTTGGTGGCCATTTTGAAAATGGCAGTCAATGAACAATTTTTAACATCAGTTTTGAAGTTGCCACATCAATACCTATTTGGAAACCAAATTTCATTGAAATTGGAGAATGTTAAATTTTCCCGCCTTTTTTGGTGGCCATTTTGAAAATGGCTGTCAAGGAACAATTTCCAACACCGGTTATAAGTCGTAACATCAATATCTATTTGGAAACCAAACTTCATTGAAATCAGACAATGTTGAATTTTCCCGCCTTTTATGGCGGTCATTTTGAAAATGGCAGTCAATGAACAATTTTTAACATCAGTTTTGAAATTGCCACATCAATACCTATTTGGAAACCAAATTTCATTGAAATCGGACAATGTTGAATTTTCCCGCCTTTTTTGGCCATTTTGAAAATGGCTGTCAACCAACAATTTTCAACACCGGTTTAGAAGTAGCAACATCAATATCTATTTGGAAACCAAAGGAGTAGGGGCGGTAAGGGCCTTATTTGGCCTGAAAAATAAATGAACTCACTGGATTTTCTCATTGAAATGTTCTATTGTCATGGCTTTTCAGAAAACAGAAAAATTTCTCAAATATTGATGTATGATTATTGAGTCTTTGAGTGTGGAAGAAGGTACAAATTGAAGATTTCATAGAAAAATGACAAATTTGACCAATTTTGACTACTTTTTCTGTATAGGAAATATTGAGCACATGCAAGAACCAGAAAAATATTTGTATGAGAGGTTCAATTCATTCATACCAATAAGTTGGTAGATTATCTTATTGGTTCTTGAATGTGCTCGATATTTCCGGTAAGGAAAACTGTTCGGAAATCTGCCAAATTCGGTATTTTTCTATGAAAATGCTCAAAAGTAGTCTTTTCATGACGTCAAAATTATACCTATTGTGACGTCATTGGTTCTAAAGTTTGCATTTTTTCTGTAAATGGGATCTGAGCTTTAAAACGAACATGAAAGAAAATCTTGAGGTGCAACTCAGAAATTCACTGGAATCTTGGGCCAGATCAACTCCTTATCGCACCTTGTCCTTTCATTGAATTCAGACAATGTTGAATTTCCCCGCCCTTTTTTGTCTGCCATTTTGAAAATGGAGGTCAACAAACTATTTTCAACAGCAGTTTTGAATTCGCCATAGTATGGCAATCATTTCATAATATTACACTTAACCTTCAATTTCTATAGTTTTGGAAATAAAGACAAAAAATACAAAAATTTTAAAAATTCGGTGAAACCAGAGGCTCCCAGGAGCCTGTATCGCTCACCTGGCATCAAGGAAACATTGTAAGTTATACAGTTGATCTTCAGTTTCTAAAACTTTTGTAGCTCGAACACCTCCAATATCTTGAACTGATTTTAAAGTCTGATAATGTTTTATTATATTCCTTTGTTGGACTTTTTTTGACAAAAAACATTCTTCCTAAGCACCTTCGACACCAGTTTTGAAGTTGAGACGTCATTTTGTAAATGGCAGTGAACAAACAATTTACAACATCGGTTTTGAAGTCGCAACATCAATATCTATTTGGAAATCAAATTTCATTGAAATTGGACAATGTTGAATTTTCCTGCCTTTTTTGGCAGCCATTTTAAAAATGG
>MJUU01067008.1:2850-33151 GCA_002080025.1 Modiolus philippinarum | reverse complement strand
TAGCTAGCCATAAAATCGGTTTAACCCACATTTTCTTTTGAAATGCCTGTACCAAAAACCTATTTCTATCATTTGAAATGGTTTCCCGACGGTATGAAGAACTCTTATGTCCGCAAAATGTAGTAAAAACAAGCATTTGAAGTTTTTTTTAAAATTACTTTCCTTCTACATGTTTTAAATAATCATTCTAAATAAAATTAAAACATTGATCTGTAAAATAACACAAATTGAAATATTTCTTAATAATTAACATCCTTAAAGTGGGTCCATCTGATTCTTTCTTTCGTTCATACGTCCGTCCGTCAAACTGCAGGTTTGCCTTTGCGTTTAAGCTGATTTTTCTGGGACGGTTCATGAAAATTTGTACACTCATTCACCATAACAATGACAAAAAATGCAGCAAAAATTGTGTTCAATTTCATTTGCGGGATAATGGAGACATCTGTGTCTTGGGAGATACATTCATGTTTTAAATCATATTTTTAACAGTTTAAGTAATAAAATTAAATTTTGTAAAGGTTCAACGGAACCTAATGTCTCGCCCGCTCAGTACATGTCATTATATTCGAGAATTGCAGAAATTTTACCAAAATAAGAATCAAAGAGATTTTTGCAATTTGGCTTTTGAAAATGATCATTATAACTGTAAGGAATTGAAAAAGTCATGGTTGCTAGGTAGAATTACAAAAAATAACAGGTCTTTGAGAGTTTCAGGAAATTTACCAAAATAAGAATCAAAGATTTTTGTAATTTGATTTTTGAAAATGATCATTATAACTAAAAGGAACTGAAAAAGTTACGGTTGCTAGGTACAATTCCAAAAAATAACTGGTCTTTGAGAGTTCCGGGAATGTAAACCGAAATTGGAATCAAAATCTTTTGCAATTTTATTATTAATATGTTTGTTTTATTCAACTTTATTAAAAAAGGCATTGTTTCTACGAAGAATTTCTAAAAATAGCTTATCTTGGAGAGTTTCAGAAAATTTACCGAAGTTGGAACTTTGTTATTTAATTCTTTAGTGTTCTAAACTATGCCCGATACCAAAACATTCTTAAAATTTGTGATTTGATGCAAAAATCATTGGTCTTTGAAATTTTCAGGAAATTTGCCAAAGTTGGAACCGGAATCAAAATTCATATAATCTGTTACTCATCTGCTCATTTTATGCAAAAATGTTAATTTTAATACGATTCAATTAAGATTCAAAGTCCAAATACGGAAAAAGTAGAGAAAACTAAAATAAGATTTTAAATGTTGACGACGACGGAATTCTGGATTACGGGCGAGACAAAAATGAGAGATTTACAAATTCTTACAGATACTTTTGCTAACGTATGCAATATTATTACGTTTCGAGATAAATCATTATTTTGATATTTCTTCAGTTTCGAAAAATCTGCTTAAAATGTCACTTTATTGTAGTTTAAAATGCTCACTTAAAATATAAACTAATCCTTATTAGCATATTTTGCTTAAAATTTAGTTTGACTTTATTCATGTTGAACCAGACAGTGTGTGTTTTACTATTAAACGTATTAGGCTTTCAATGCACTTCAAATTTTACCTCATTACATATATCATGAGTTATATGTGGATGCTTAGTTTGCATTTGATGAGGTTTAATCATAATTTAATAGTCTTTTATTAATTTACACATTCCCGGCACCTGAATCGGGTTTCAGGGACTCCGGCTACAGAGCTGTCGGGCGCGTCCCCAGTAGGTGGATAGGGGAATGCCCTGTCTATGCGGATAAGTCAGGTCATAATACGAGAAGCCTGACCGCGAACCATTTTAGCCAAACGCCACGCTCCATGCAGTATGAAGACCTCTTCTATATTTTTCTAAAGAGAGCGGAGTCACTTTGGCTAAATTTCCTGTCCCTACCCATTTCACCCCTTTTCCAGTGGCAATCAAAACTCGTTGCCCCGGTTATCCCTCCCACCTTTGTTCTTTCTTCTTTTACTAAATTTTTTCAATTGATTAATTGCACTCGTTCTGATATAGCTGAAATATTGCTCACTGGAGTTAAACTCTATTTAATAAATCAACCAAGTCTCTTTAAAGGTCAAGTCCTTCACGAGCATCCTTCACGAGCTCAATTGTTCGTTGCCTGATCCTTCAAGGACGGAAAATATAAGTTTTTATGTTTTTAATGTTGATATATTGTATATAGAATTATTTTGTTGCATAAATAAGTTCATTGTTTATTGTTATATCAAAGTTTGTCAATATCTTGCAAAATTTAGTCTATTTTGTAAATAAAATATTTTGACCTTGAATTTTTTCTGGGGCATTTTTTAAAAAAAACTTCAACCTTAATTGTTTGTAGAATGTAGACATGTAGTGGTTAGGTGTTCAATTTTGGTATATAACTTCCTTATGATGATAGCTTTTTGGCGGCACCATGTTTTGTAGACATTTTGACCTTGGCTTTGACCTGATAGTTATTTTCCAAAAACTTTAACCTTGCTGCTAGAAATTAGATGTTTAGTGACAGTGCGTTTATATTTTGCATGTGTCCTCCTTATGATGGGAGCTTTCTGTGAATACTATAATTGTAGACATTTGACCTTGACATTTCCCTGGAGGCATTCCAAAAAACTTTAACCCTGTACCTAGAAGTTATTCTTTTAGTGGTAGGAAGTTCCTTCTTGGCATGTTACTTCCTTAAAAGAAATCTAAAGCTTTTTAAAACATTGCAATTATGAAAATGTGTAACTTTCAATTTTTTATGCATTTAATTCACTTTTCTTTACTGCGAGCTATGTTGTCTTCAGCTGGCTACTCTTGTTGGGATTTGTAGTCAGAGACCAAGGTTTTCGGATGGATTACAGTCAAAATAAATATTTTCAATGGTTAGATTTCAAAATTTTTTATTCTAATTTTGCTAAATTTCTTTAAACTCTCGAAGACAAGTTTTATTTTTGAATTCTACTTAGCAACCACGCCTTTATATAAGCATAATTACAATGACAGTGGAGTGAGCAGATGACACACTAAGTTCCATGGAAGTTTCTAAATTATTTTTACTTTTATTCCAAATTAAAACTTTTCGTTTAAAGCAAAGAGTATATCCCTATTTACATAGGTCTATCTTACCTGATTTTGGTCTAGTGAATTTTGATATCTATCAACTTTCATATATCTTTACGTGTTTTTGGGCCCTAAATGTTTTTAATTCGATCTGGACTGAAAAGACTTCTCGAACTTTTCAACCGCAAAAATGAAAAGAGTGCGTTCGGCATGACCCGATTTTGGCCCTAAAAATTGGGGAATTTTCAAACATTGATAAAATTTATTCTTATTCATCATATGAAGAGAGCAATTGTTGTTTTATAAAATATCGGGCGTATTTTTTTCATTTATGTGTAGACGTGTTACTTGTTATGTGCTAGATTCCAAAAATATTGAAAATCTCACTTTTTAGGTAAAATTTTATAGTTTTCGTTAAGATTAGTAATGGTCAAATTCATGAACTTTCACAGTTTATGCACAACATATTTAAAAAGTGGCCACTGCCATAAGAGCCAAAAATGGATAAAAATACAACTTGTAGAAAGTTTGATCTACTGCAGCATCATTTTAGGGATAAAGTTTTACCCCCCCCAAAAAAAAGGAAAAAAGACTGAACCAGCTGAAAAAGACATTGCATTTTGTAAAAAGTATGATATATTTTGGGTCAGGTGTTGGTTATTTAGTAACAAAAAAAAAAAAACAAAACGGGCAATACCGAACCATCCCCTTTACATTAACTTCAGTATTAAGTTATTTGTCATTAGGTCACCTTTCTTGTTCGATATTTCTTGAATATTTTTGTACTAACTTGCCTCATAAATAAACAAAGATTAGCTGGAAAGAAAGACTTGAACTCTGCCGAGAAATTACACATGGGGGCGAACAAAACGGTTTCGACAGGTTAGATTTTATTTGCTGACGTCTGAATTTCCTATTTCTTTTGTATATATAAACCAAATTTGCTTAAGTCTGGTCATTCATTATCAGAAAAAATCTATAGTTGATTCGATAATTCAAGGTAAGAATGTTAACTCTTTATTATAATATCTGTTATAGAAATTTAATCAATAATTGAGGTAATGATTGTCCCGTTTTTTATATAAAGTTAAAGAAGCAATTGGGATTGTCAAAAAAAAAATTCGGAATTTTTAAAAAATAATATTAAGCATATTGAAATAAAGAGGAAAAGGAAAGACAATTCGCATCCTTTAATTTCAGCTTCCGTTATATAAATAACAAAATACCGAAGTTACTGTAAATGAATTTCTGTATATGCTCATTATGTCTCTTCCGTGCAGTTGAAATCAAAACATTTGTAAATCCATGGCCATATACCGAAACATGTGTGAATTCTGATGATGAATAGATTACCAATATATATAATCTAAATAGGAAAGCCAAAATGATTATATAAATCATATGTCGTAGCTAAACAACCATCGCTTTGGTGATTTTTCATCTTATCTATCCAAAAAGAGCTCGGAATTAAATATACAACAGACACTTCCACACCGCCCTTATTCCTTGACCTTTATCTTGAAATCGACAACTGATGTACATTACAAACTAGGCTGTATGACAAATCATTCAATGACTTCACTTTTCCAATCGTCAACTTCCCTATTTCAATAGCGCCAGCATCTCTCTACTCATTCGCTACTCAAGGAGCCGTGTTCGATACACAGACTACCTTGATAGAGTTCAGTTGCTCACCATAGGCCTCTTAAACAAAGGCATGTTACCAATAGCTTGTAGTCATCACTACAGAAGTTTTACGGTCGACATCATGAACTTGTGGACGGCTATGGGATAGGCTGTTTCCCATATGACAACAGAAATTTATCTTTACAGCTAAAGCTGTATTTTCTCTACTGGATTTGACTTTACTACCGCAAATGACATGTTAAGGTGTACTAATGGTATGTCCATGTATATTTGTTTTTGTCCTTGAATTATTCGTTCTTAGACTGACCGGTTTTGAGTCACCTTAGTCTTATCCTGATAATAAACAATTCAAGCAAAATATACCTTACCTGTACATTGTGACATTTTGGTTTACTTTTATACTGATTATTTGAGGTTTGTTTTCTTGTCACCACAGTTGTCTTTCGAAGTCACGTGTTTAGTCGCCGGTTGTTAAAATTGTTCACCAATATACCCAAGATAATTGGACATGCAGCCATAAATTGCGAAGTCAGTTGCTCTGGGTCAACGTACGTTCCAGGGACCTTTCAAGAAACATAAACCAATTGCCAAACTTTTCTGAACACCGTCTTGTACACGAGTCCTACATTGCTTTATCAAACTAAAGAATGAAGCAAGGTTTTATTTCTATTTTAATCGAAATTAACATTCTTTACTGGTCGAATGAAATATCTTGTTAAAAACTGAAGTAAAATAGATGATGTTAAAAACTGTATACAAGATTCTTTAATTGAATGCATTTTAGAGGATCGTATAGATGATAATGTAAATGTCAAATTAAAATACAATTATCATGTCTTTTTTGAATTTTGAAATAAGAAGTATGTCCATATCCTACATCATTAAAAAGTCAATAGATGAAAAGAATTGTACTTCAGAACTCGAATAGATATAGAAAATTCAAAGAACCATTTGAATTTAACCCCAGGTGAATCAATACAAATATTTGAAAGAAAAAAATGTACAATTAGAAAATAAAAGACAAACTTCAGAGGTTTTGTAACTCCGTTCTCGTGCCAATTGGCATGATAATGGAGAATAGTTCACAGAATACTTGTGCAAGTTAAAAAAAGCGTTCATTAGTAAGACTATCTGTTAACTTATAGACAATGACGGAATACAAAAAAAACCGAAGTTGTATAGAAAACAGCAAATTTCGTTATGCTGTACGAATGTTTCAATGAGTAACCTCTCATCAGCAGCATTAAAATCAAACAGTATGGAAGGCATACTCAGATCAATCAAAACTTTTATAACAAATATTAAAAAATTATACAAAATTGTATAGTTCAAATCTTTAACTGCAGAAAATTTCGTCTTGTTCAATCACATACTGTAAAGTTAAATGTAGAACAGAATAATTTCTACGAAGGTATTTAGGCGTTTTGTGAATATTTGCAGGCTCTGAAAATGATGAAGAATGGAAAAAGTCCGGGTTTTGACGTTTTTTCACGGTTTTTCTTTAACGTTTTCTTTGTTATATTGGAAAGCTATTGGTACTTTTGTATATCATTCATTACATTTTGGATGTGCGTCTGTTAATTTTTCTGATTTCCAAAAGCAAGGAGTAGTTACTTGTGTCCCTAAGGAAGGTAAAGAAAGACGCTTTATGGGAAATTGGCGTCCAAACGGGCATTAAAATTGCCTCCCCAGTAATTGCAAATCGCTCAAAACAATTCTTAGCTGAAATAATTAGCGACAGTCAAAAAGGATTTATTAAAGATAGATTTAATGGGGAAAATACACGTCTTCTTTATGACTTAATTCATTACTTGGAAGAAAACCTAATCTAAAACAAAATATGATGGATCAAATGAATATTAATTTTATTTGGGATGGGAAAACGGAAAAAATAAAAAGGAATACACGAAACCAGATTACGAAGTAGGCGGGCTTAAAATAGTACATTTGCAATCTTCCTGCACCTATAATTTACATTGTACTTGAAGTTTAATGGGATGAAGCCCTTTTTAAACACTTAAGGGGGGTAGACCTGGGGTAGGACGAGATAACTCTGTTTTTCACTTTTTTTTATTACTTACACAAACAAATAGAATAATTACAATGGGTATGATCAAAATTTTAAAATTGTAAAAATTTTTCCACAAGACAAATAAATATTTTGTTTGTCGTGAAAACAAATACCTAACATCCAGTTATTTATAATGAGTGCATTTTACTCTAAATTTTTGCAATGCTGTCCAAAGATAATAAAAATATGTAAAAGTCGGATTTTTTCCAATGGAGGTAATTTATAGCACAGATTCAGCAATTTTATTGATTTTTACCTACTTTATTCTAAATTAAGAAAAAATGGAACGGTAAAATTTTCTAAAATCTTAATATATCTTACATATACTACTTTTCTTTCTATTTTCAGTTTTTGGTGATAATTAAACAACAGCATTTTTGCAAGAAGTGTTTAATAGTGATCAAAATAGAGTAAAAATTTCAACCTATATTGTTTAGTGAGCTTTGAACTTTGAACTTTTATTAATAAACTCAGCCGCAGCTAACTGCGTAACAGGAGCAAAATTTACATAATATACATTGAAATAAATCACTATGGCAGATCATACAAAATAATAATAGACATATAAACAAAATATACACAAAAAAAATACATATCACTGTACTTTTATATCAAAGTAACTAATTCATAACTAGTATCATTTAAAATGAAATATCATATCACTAAGGGTTCATTTCATTGTTGAAAAGCGGAAAAAATATTTATTCCCATTTGTACTTAAAAGGGGGAGGAAGTGGGCGTATTGCGCCGTTTCGTCTGGATTGATAGTCTTGAGGAACTGCAACATCAGCGGCTTAAAAAGCATGTGCTGCATGTTCCTCAAGCCTAGCAGCAATCCAGATCAAAACAACGCCCACACCTCTCCTTACAGTCAAACAGCGGTTTAAATAACAATATAAATGAATAAATTATTATTAAAACAAATAAATAAGTAAATGGAGAAATGACAAATCGCACTACTGCGTTTGTCTGGATTGATAGTCTTGAGGAATGCAACCTCAGCGGCTTAGAAAGCATGTGATGCAGTTCTTCAAGACTAAAGACAATCCAGATCAAACCACCACTCAGCTTCAATTAAGAACAAGTGCACCCGTGTTTTTCAGCTCAAACTAGTTTAATTTACTATCATTATTCATGCTTACGTTCACACATGTCTGAACAACAGAATTTTGCATTTGAAATAATTATAAATGAAATACAAATTTAATTAGAGCCAATTTTATCAATCACAATCAAGTCCTGAACGGATCAAATAATATGAGGAAACAGAGTATCTTTGATGACCACTTGACAAAAAACGGGACTGTAAAAATTGTCGAAAATTGCTTAAAGTCGTCATGAACATGTGTAGTTTAAATGCTGAAAATATTTCAAAAATTAAACGAGTGGAAAATTTTAGGCTGCCCAGGTCTACTCCCTTAAATAGGACATGGTAAAATGTTTTAAAATTAGATCTGAATAATTATTTAGGAGAAAGATTATTCTCATTTCAAAAGAATAAAATAAATGAAGTTGCAACTAAGCTCAGTAATTGTTTTTGGAGGGTTGTTTTTTTCTATGGTGAAACCCGTTATGAAATATAATTTTGAGGAATGTTAAGCCCATCACATTCTTAATTTTGGTCTAGACAACTTCCCCTTTTATATCAAATGAAACAATACAGGGGTGACACATTCAGCTCATTTTTTTGGATTTGTAATAAAAGAAATACATACCCTTGATTATACGAGACCAATAATTCAAACTAATAACTTTTAGTGACATATTACAGTTTCACTTCACATATTCTAAGCGTTTTTACAAACTATTTAAAAGATGATATTCATATTCATAGCTTAAACTTGGATAATTTCCCCCAAAAGACCTTTTTGGAAAATGAAACTGCAGTGAGAGTTGATAGTTAATGTACATCGCACTTGTCAAAGATATTTGCTGTCCCCCTTTTTTTAAATGGAAGCAAGAATTACAGAATGGGACATTTCCAATTGGTCAAAATATTTTAATTGCTAGAAATTGTAAAAAACACATACCTTAAAAAATTCCAATACAAATTTTTACCTAAAATTATTACCTAAATTATTCCCACAATTTTGTTAAAATTCGCGTAAAAGATACAAAATTATATTTTTGTAACACAAATGATGAATACATCGAGCAGCTCTTTTATAAATGTAATGTGTCAGTAAAATTTTTAAGAGATTTTTAATAACTTGAAAGGTTACTTTACTAATTGTAAATTGCGTAAGCCTTGGGTTTTCTTTGGTCGCCAAAATGGAAGTTTATTTTTGATTTTTTTGTTAATTATAAAAAAGAATTATATTTACAAATCGTAACTTAATTGCACAATTCCTAATATTATAGAATTAAAATTCATTGTTAAAAATTTCTCTTTGGAACACAGTATTTAAAAAAAAATCATAAAGAGGACAGATTTCATAAATACTGGACTCCTCTAAAAATATTTTCCAAGATTTCAACATGTTAACTTAGTCTGAAATACCTCAGAAAATACTTGATATGGTTTTGGCCAACAAAGTGTTTTTTCTATTCTATTTTAAAGTTATGTGGATATCATAAGCTGAAAGAAATGAATGAGTGAGAACGTGAGTAAGCACAGAAAGAGTGTGAGAAAAAACTGGGAATGTACTCTAAATAGGTTTTTCTGTTGCATGTTTGTAATGTTCGAATTATATGCACTTTAACAACCAATCCCTAAAATATTTTTAATCGTCTTTTTCATACCTCAATGGAAAAAGACTGGATTTCCAACTTTCGTATGCAAATTAATTATTTGTCTCATAAAGGTTTTTTCATGGATTTATATGGAAAATTATTATTAAAAATGTGATTCCATTGTATCCAACGATCTTTCACGCTGTTGTATTTCAATGAGATACTTTAAAGTGCTGTAATGACAAATATTACAAAACCGTATTCAACTCAAGAAAATGAAGAAATATAACTCAAATATACAATGTATACGATTTTGAAAGAAACTTGCGGACTATATTTTATTGGAAGCACAAAGATCATCTTTAAGAGCTGTTAATAGTATTGAAGCCTCACGTTTTTTTTCTTGTCATTTTAACAACTCTCCGCCTTCAGCTTAAGAGTTAAAAATGCAGTTATTGTTGATGTTTATCTGTATCCGTCGTTTTCTGAGGAGAAATAATTGATATTTCAAGCTATTTTCCCCTCAGAGAACGACGGATACAAATAAAATTCAACAATAACTGCATTTTTTGTCACGGCAGCACTATTTCCCATTTTGTATTAATTAAAAAAAATCAGAATATTCAACTGGGTCAAAGTAATTATCCAAACAGACATAATTATTATATTTTTTCGTATATTTGATGCATTTGAATGGAAAATTGTCTATTCACTTAGTATATTTGTCTTAATTTGCATGCATTATTGAACTAATTGATAGATTTATCATTTTAATGCAATGCAGTTTTTTTTTATTCGACTGAAATAGTTATATGTCTTTCATTTGAATGCAATTTTGTATTATTCAAATGGTATATTTCGAAAACTTGCAACAATTTTTATTGCAAGATGTTGTCGTATGAGATTTTAAAGTCTATGAAAGCTGCAAGTTCCAGTTCCGGTTTTTGCCGTGTTAACTTCCGGCATGAGAATTGCAAGTTCCGGAATTGCAAAATGTGCGGGAAACCTCTGTTTATTCAAACTGCGATGTGACATATCACATTATTTTGCGAAACATTACATTTTCATAATCACCATAAGCCCTGTTGGTCTTAATTTTCTTTCAGATTAAATTATTTATGTAGATGATTGCACTCGAGCAAAACTGAAAGCAGATCGCAGTTCAGTGTCAGGCGTGATTTCATCATTAATGGTAGGTTTACACCGCCGATCAAAGCAACTCGACCGAACTCGATCTATGAATATTCATGAATATTCATTGATCGGGACACTGATCTTGAATGCTCGTGTTCGGTCTACTATCCAAATCGGGGCGATCTGACTAGCTCTGCTGAACTAGAGCTGTGTTCCCGAATATTTTTGACATGTCAAAAAATATCGTGAAGAGGTCGTGTGCATTATATGTCGAGAACAGGTCGGGAATCAATCGGGGTCTGATCGAGGTAGTCGTAAAGAGGTCGAAAAGGGGTTGGTCTTGATCGTGTTTCAAAATTTTAGCCGATCATGCCGATTTCTACCCGACTTTAACTTATTCGCTTCTCGATTTATGCCGAGTCGCTTCCAGACCAACTCGATTAGTACTCGACCATTTCGCGACTAACACCATTCATTCTTTTTCTCTATACAAGATCTTCCCGACCATAACCCGATTTTTTCCCGACCTGTATCCGACTTTTACTCGACCACTCAAGACCTTTACTCGATTTAACACGACAACATGTCATATTTTCACAATATCACAACATGAGGCTTTTCTAGGGCCTTAATTCAGTTTTTGAAGAAGCCGTCCAATGGACTCCAATGACTATTGTGATCAATTTTGGTTGATGAGGGCCTTACTTCAGTTTTTTTAAAGGAGCCCTCCATTGGACTCCAATGACTATTGTGATCAAGTTTGGTTGATGAGAATCTGCCAGATACTATCTCAAGTGGGGACCAGCCAAGTACTTTTGGCCAATTGGCAAAGTAGTTTCAGAGTAGAAGATCTTGGAATACCTAAGTAAGGTCGAATATTAAATAATGTTCCCCGTTGGATTGCATTCAGACAAGATAGATACTACTTTGAAATTGGAACATCCAAGAACTATTTTGACCAATTTTGGCTGCAATTGCTCTGGTGAAAATCCTTCTGGTACAATGTTTAACTTTGTCGCCCTTTGGCGGTCATCTTGTATTAGCTGACAATATGGTGGACACTATTTTGAAAAAGGACCATCATTTGGCAATCGTAACAAGTTTGGTCTAACTGGCTTAGGGGTTTCAGAGGTAACATTTGAATGAGTTTACCCATAAGATCCAATTTAAAACTTTTTTCCCAGTTGGTGATTATATTTGATTAGGAGCGGACATGACTTTTTTTCACATTGAACCAATCGAGGTCTATCATGACTCTGCGGTTGCTTGGTAGAATATATTTGAATGCAAAGTTCATGGACAACGGACACAAAATAATGGCAAAAACTCAACCTGGCTATATCAGGATTGTAGAAAAGAATATCAGTTTGTGCATGCTACTAGTAGAATTAAAGGATGACGCACATGGGGCTTAAATTCAATCGACTAGCTTGACCCGGGGAGCTTGGCTGACATAATTTGAAATTGAATCCAAGATGTACCCAATATACACATTCCAGAAACAGATTCACTAAACACTTGAATTCAAGAATAAAATATTGTTTCTTCCGAGCAGGTTGGTATTTGATTCAAGCTAAATGACATAAGAAAAATGCGATTTTGAACATTTGTAACATGTACAAGAAGATAACATAATCTTTTAGATTTGCACCGGGCAAATGATGTACACAACGGGCAGCTGTTAACCATTTACACTTTTTAAAAACCGAATTTTTTATATAGAATGCAGGTTTAAAGCTATACACGGAAACTGCTATAAATCTAGTTACCACCGATATCATGTGATAATATGTCTTCTGTTTTATAACTTAATACCGAACTTACTGTGAATTAAGTTTCTGCATATGCGCATTTCGACAACTTGCAGATAAAATCTTAGTGTTTGAAAGACCATAAACTCAGAGGTGTTTAAAAAATAACCAATAAGATCTAAATGAAAAGCCAAAATCAGCTAAGGACAGATTATATATTATATATCAGATTTGACAGGAAAATCGCACAGTCGCATTCTGACACATGATGAGGAGGATGACCTGCTAGTATGTGAAACCGAATATTCATTCTTCTAAATGATGACTTTGAGGCATTTGCTATTGTCTAACCGAAAATACGCACCTTCTGCGTCAGATCCGCCTTCTCTGCTACTCTATATCTACCACAATTATCATCATTTCCTTGAAGCATCAGCCACATGGGCGACAAATATTGCTGCTGTACCACCATTCTGAACTGTTCCCTGAATTTTCACGCTTTATCCCCATGTATACAAACGTACTAACAGAACAAAACTCGAGCACACTCGACCATTTCACGATCTTCTGCCGACCAGGTCTAGTTAATCAAAGACAAATCGGGCTATGATCTGGCTGAATCTGACAAAGTCTGGTTGGTCGAATGAGGGTCGAACATAAGTCGTACGTGAATCGTAAAGAGATCGAGAATGGTCGAGTGTTAGTCGTGTTAAATCGGGTAAAGGTCGAGTGGACATCGTGAACTTAGCTCGATCAATGAATTTTATGACGTTGATCGGGATAAAACAGCATGGTCGAGTTGATCGAGTTGGTCTGATCGGCGGTGTAAACGTAGCAGTAAAAATGCACCAGTCATTTATAGGCTTATAGAACTTTTGTATTTCTATAGATACCGGATCAATTAACTTTTAGTTATATGATTATATGAGTTACGTGAAGATTCAGCGTGAAGCGTGATTATTAATTTTGAGGGAAATGGATTGTAGGATTTAAATATTTAAATTTCAAAGCGAAAAATTTAAAAGAAAATGATTGTATTGCATAAAGAAATATATTCAAAGTTTCTTCCAATAAAGGGGCATAAGCCTGATGACCGTTTGGTCACCTAAAACAGGCAGAAAAATTATGGGCAAATTGATTTGGTTATTATAACTTACAAATCAGTTGCTGTGGGAAATATATCAAACATTGCTCAAACTTATTGGCTTTGTTAAAAGTTGCAAGCAATGAAAAATAATGACCCTCAATGGCTATATGGGTTGATTTACTTTAGGCTTGCAAATTTCATAGCTATGGTAAAATTTGACGAACAATTCTAACAATATACTGTTATTTGTAAGTTATGTGGGTCAAAAAAATGTTATTCTGACCTTGTTGTTACAGATTTCATGGGTGTGGAAATAGTTGCAATTAATAATTATAATCATTTATGGTTTGGGTTTTAAAAATACCATTCTTACCCTATGCTTGAAGATTTCATGGCTGTGAAAATAGTTGCGATTAATAATTGTGATCATTCATGGCTATATATGGTCATTTTGGGACATAAAATATCATTCTGACCTTATGCTTGTAAATTTCGTAGCTGTGAAAATAGTTGCGATTAATAATTATAATCATTTATGGCTATATGTGGTCAGTTGGGTTTTTACCCTGTGCTTGAAGATTGCATGGCTGTGAAAATATAGTTTCGATTAATAATTATAATCATTTATGGCTATCCGTGGTCAGGTTGGGTCTCAAAATATCATTCTGACCCTATGCTTGCAGATTTCAGGGCTGTGAAAATAGTTCTGTTTAATAATTATGATCAATTATGGCTCTATGTGGTCATTTTGGGACATAAAATATCATTCTGGTCATATGCTTGTAGATTTCATTAAAAATAATTGCGATTAATAATTTTGACCATAAATGGCTATCGTAGTCAGGTTGGGTCTCAAAATATCATTCTGGCCATATGCTTGCAGATTTCAGGGCTGTGAAAATAGTTCTGATTAATAATTATGATCATTTATGGCTATCTGTGGTCAGGTTTGGTCATTAAATATCATTCTGACCCTATGCTTTTCATGGCTGTGAAAATAGTTGCGATCAGTATTAATAATCATCTATGGATATCTGTGGTCAGGTTGGGTCATAAAATTGTCATTTTGACCTTATTACCTTATGCTTACAGATTTATTTTGACCATTTAGGTTCTCTGTTGGTTGGTTGGTAATAATGTCCTTAGCTTTTCCTAAAAACAGTTGCAACCATTGAAGTTACAGGATTTTAAGGAAATATGAAAATGTCGAATTCATTTAATATTGATTTGAATTATTTTAATTATAGAAATAATCATTATTTTACCCGCACATAAAAACTGCAAACAATTTGTTGAGTTAAACTGATTTTTTCCACAAAGGGTAAGCCCCCGACCCCCCCTTCCAAGTAAAAATGCATAAATGTTGCCCTGTCGATGTGTTTCTCCCTACTGGTTGTTTACAAGTGCAAACATTCAAAAATAAAGTTGTGTCTCAATATTGAAAATCAATTTACTGCAAAACTTAATTGATCCCCACTATCCCCGTCAACCTCGTCAACTTATTATTATTGGTTTGTCATTTTAATATTTTTAACACCTGAATAAATCATTTGGTTTCTATAATCATATACAAACGTTAAATTCTATATAAAAATCGTATTTTTAAATATTTCCGTCGTACGGCTTATACTTTAAAATCTCATAGACTTTAAAATCTCATAAACATGTCAACCCCCGTATGAAATCTGCAAGTATATGACAAAAACCGGAAACGGAACTTGCAGTTTTCATAGACTTTAAAGTCTCATACGACAACGTATCTCCCTCGTGCAAGGCTATGTTCTTTTTATTTTAATTTTTTACTTTTAATTTATATCCAATGGGTTATTTCTTCTCCATCACTTTCTACACACGTTGCAATAATTCAATCTGTACTAAAGAGGCACAATTTGTAGAAATGACCATCTGTAAAAAGTAAATTTACAGTAACTTCGGTATCTTGTTATTTATAAACATAGAGCAACCCCTTTTGACTGTTTGTCGCCGAGGGTATTCACAAACCCAATAGTGTATAAATATTATGATCCGAAAACCAATATTATTAGGAAATTTGCAAAATCTTAATTTTAGAATATTTCGTTTAAAACTAAGGAGTATATCTCCCTCGCGAATAGGTCTTTCTCTAATTCTTAATTGTTCAAAATAAATACTTCCCAAATGATGTTAGATAAAATTGATAACCAACATGTTTGGAAATTTGATATCAGTTGGCGATTGGTCAATTATGTCAGTGTCTCTTGTCAGTTTCTAGAAATAGTGTAACCGGATGTTGATGAAATTAACACCAGCATCATTGTCAAGCGAAATGGTTTTTCCATTATTTTGACTAAGTTTATCAATTTATTGGTAATATGACATTTTTCTCACAAATATTACACTCAACACCCCTTTCAATGAATGGCGGAATGATACACATAGCAACGATGATAGCAACAAAATGGCGGGATATTTGGGACTGGAGACTACGGAGATCGCTTCACTCCAAATAAATTAAGAAGAAATTAGAGAAAAAATTTCTTACATTGTATTCCGGTTTATATTACGATTATTCTTATTTGATTTGCATCATAGGAAATACGCTGATATGATTGGTTGAATTTACTTCCGGTAGCAAATTCTTAAGTTGTTCATTTTTCGATAAACGACGTTGACCGAACTACATTTAAGTTCACCTTATAAATTCATACGCCGAGTAAATCAAATAGAACAAAAACGTGTGATTNNNGCATAATAAAAGTAAGAATTTAATTACTTATCATCAGATTAAAAGAATTATAAGGATTAAACACCGTTTGAAAGGAATTTATTGGAGTATAAACGGGACCAAGTCACTCACAAACATATCATAAAAGTCCTTCGGACTTTTGTTTGTTTGTGCGTTTATACTCCAATAAATTCCTTTGAAACGGTATTTAATCCTATAATAATTTCTCACATCTCTGACACGTTCTTGAGTTCTCGGATAAACCTCGAATTTTAAAATGTGAAAATTTAACTATCTAGATGTAAGAAATATACGTAATAAACTGGAAACAATGTTAGAGGCTATATGTCTTAGCTGATTTCGTTTTTTGTTAAGAACTATTTATTCTCTATCAGCTATTACACATATTTCTCTGTATTTTGATTTGATCCGAACTGAAGAGACACAAGTTGTTGAAATGACAAAATGAAGAAACAATTTAGAATTATTTCTATTTGCACTTTTATATTCACCGACCTGGAACTTTTTTTTTGTTGAAGTGTGAAATATATACGATTATTAATCACGGAATTTGTAGAAAACCTAAATATTATGTAATTGTTTCATGATAAACATGTCGACTGACATCTTTTTCGTCAGTTGAAAATAGTCCAATGCAATGGACTTCGTGGCAGACATGTATTATTTGGTCAATTTAAAGAAGTCTCGCATTTCGAAATGTAAGGATTTTTTTAAGATTTTTAAATTTTGTTTGGGTATACAATGTTTCTTTTTACTCGCTCTGATTTGAAAAATAAATGACTAAGTATTTATGCAGGCTACAGCATTGAAATGTATGAATAAATTATCATCGAAGCAAGAATGAATGAATAAAAAGATAATGAATAAAAGATAAAAAAAATACCCGGAGCCAAAATTTAAGAATTAAAGGTTAAAATTGTTTTCTTTATAAAGTCAACGATATGATTACTTTGAAGGTTGCTTTTCTTTGGTGCTGTTCGTTGACCTTTTATTCTAATGACATATAATATGTAAGATTGAACTCAATTAAATTTTCAATTAATTTATTTATTTCTGTATTATATTTCAGAGGTACACAGTTTAATCATGAGTGACGCAGTGGCAGTAGAAAAACAACTTGCTAGCATTGTCAAAGGCAGTGATAAGAAAAATGATGCTTTAATGCTTATGACACCTGAGTGTAACTGGAGCCAATTTTTGACACCAGCCCCTTATGCTGTAGCATTGTTAGGGGAACTTATATTGATATCTACTGACACCGATTTCACTCTTGAAGATAAACCACCCAAGGATGGATTCAAATTAATACGGTATCCAAATTCATTCCGTGCATCCCTTGTACAAGTCAGTAACGCTGGTTGGACCAGTTTTAACTTAGCACATACAAACATGGACCAAATACGTCTCCACTGTGACAATGTAGATTCCCATGTTAAAACAGCTGTCCGGTTTCTTCTGCGTGGAACACCAGCTGAGGTGGAATATATACTTCCGATGTCCTTAAATAAAATACAGAAAATTGCCGACGAGTGTTTGTCTCTTGCTCAGGAAGTTGAAAGCAGTTTTATTCAGATGATGGAACTAATTGGCGAATTGCTAGAAGCATCAACCAATACGAAAGGCGTTTATGAAAGCAAGCAAAAAGAAACAGAAATAGCTTTAAAAGTTGCAAAGACTGAAAAAGAAAGGATTCAAACTAATCTCAAAGAGTCCAAGGAAAGGCTGAAGAAAATGGATAAAGAAGTAGAGGACGCTCAATCAGACTTCAAGGAAGCAATTGATAGCATTCCTTCTGGTGGAGAGTTGTTTCGTCTACAAATGGGAGATATCTTAATAGGAACATGTCGATCGATTCTATCAATCGGCACTAAATATGCAGAATCAAAACTCGCATCAGGTGATGCCATGGGAAACCCAGCTTTTGATCTTTTTCCTTCAAAGAAATCAGATGGTAGTGCAGGTAAATTTCAAACGTTTGATAACGAAATGTCAACACGAGAAGTCTACACACAAGCAAGAAACATATACAAAAACATATGCAGTCTTGTAAATCTATCAACTGCAAAGATCAGTGATGAAAACAACCCCGTACCTGACTGGAGGAGAATATCTCAGGGTGATGCTGACTTTATCAGACAATCGTTACAACGAGCCTTGAAGACAATTGAGAAAGAAAATGATTGTGAAGAATTACGTATGCGTGTTTCTAAAGTATGCAAAGATGGTATCGCTATTTGCAATGATCTTTTGAAATTCTCAAAGGATCTCACATCAGCAGAAAAAGGAGTTATCGAGGAAATAGTGCGCCAGGTCGAAGAATTACAGAAAGATGCACGAATTCTAGACACAGAGGCACAAAGGAATTTAGGCTCAAATCCCTTAGATAGGAAATCTCCAAATATACGGAAAATGCAGCCAGAAGACTCAGATGATTCATTAGCAAAAAATGCTGTAGAAAATGCCCGTTTTAAAACAGCAGTTGCAAAAGAAACACTCAAAGATGCAAAACGTAGACAGGAAAAATCTGCTGAGCTGGTTAGGAAGAGTAATGAAAGGCTTACACAAGTTCTGGCAGAAATGTCAAAGCTCGAAATCGAGAAAATTGATTTTGATACAATTCGAGATACACTTGTCAAGGGAATCAGTGCATTAGCCGAGTTGAGGGAACAATGGGGAAAGCTTGTCCGCTTCTTTCAGATGTTGGCAAATATTATCAAATGCTGTCTAAGCACTTCATTGACAGCATTCGTAGACGAGGCTAAGATTGGCAGAAAGATGAAAATTGCAGACAAATCGTATAACTTGTCAGATATCTTCAGAGATGTCATTTTTGAGCATGCGTCAAAATGCAGCCAGATATCGTACATAGTTTACACTATTGCTAGCACATATGTAGACGTCTCCGACAAACATATCATGAACAAAATAACTGCACTTGGTCGATTGATAGCTCTCGATCCGACAAAAGACAAAAACCGAATCAACCAAGAACGAGAAAAGCTATTTTCTGGCTGTCAAGAAGCACAGAGTTTTATACGTCATATTGCTGCCGAACGAAAGAAAGAATACATTGACAAAATTGATGAAAGAATAGCACAAATTTCAAAAGTGGAAGCAAAATTGCCTAAGATTGATGGAAAGAAAGAGCAAGAAATCAAAAATGCAGTTGCAGAGGGTTTCAAAACAGACGATGTAGAGATAGTAGATCAAGATTCTGATGAATCCCCAAGCGAAGATGAGAATGATCTTGTTTAAGAAAAATGAGATGACAGTCTATAAAAAAAATCTAGCTAAATTTAGACATAAATTTATATGCATTGGATACGTACAGCTTATCATATTAAGAAACTTAGATATATTGTTTTTTTATACATAAAATTTAAGGTAGATCGACCATGTTTCACGGTGCACCCGATGAATAGAAATATTAGGCCGTCAGAATGATCAGTATTTGAAAAAAACAACACCAATTTAATGAACATAAAATCGACACATACGAAAGACAGACAGCAAACAATTAAGAAATTGACTATTGTAAGCGGGCTCTATTCGAATAAGAACGTGGTCAAGCCTTATATTTGTCAATATTTTATACCGAGCGATATAAAATATCGCTCGGTATAAAATATTGACAAATATAAGGTCTGCCCAGTTCTAGTTGGCATGGAACCCAATTGTAATAATCTATTTCGATTCTAATATATTTAACAAGCGTTTTGAACATTCGAAGCGGCTCTTAGAGTGCAATATTTGGTTTGACACTAGAAATAAAACATGTCGGAGAACCGCATACAAAAACACATAAAACGACAAAGAATATTTTATTAATACAAATTGCTCATTAGCTTATGAATTAATACAAATAATATAAAAATATGAAATACAGATATTTTAAAATCGAAGCGGGTATACGTGTGAGCCGGTTGCATTTCTGGTTTATATGACTTCTTTGAAGCAACAAAAGAAGAAAAGGAATAAAACTCATATTTATAATTTTATTGACCTTAGAATTAAAAACTTTATATCTAAATTGTAGAGCATGATATGAAACATAGATAAGATTTCATAACATGAAGACACTCATTGCTAGGTTACGGTTATGTCAATTCAAGTTCCGAGTCTTAAATTCAGTAACTGTTGTAAATTTCTATTATTGCCATTATTTGATGCAACTTTTTGGCGTTTTTGCACAAAATATGAAGTAAATGAACATTGTGTGAATAAAATATGAAACTGTACATATACGAATGTCCTTTTGTAAAAAAATATACGCATGTGCTAAAAATATTGTTTGAATTACAACATAGCTTTGTTTCCAGAGCGGAAGAAGAGTGTCATATTAGAAAAAAAAATAAAAACAAAAAATTGACTAAGGCCAGATCTTTACACGAGGGAGATTCCCTTTAGTTGTCTCACGTTTCTCTGATTTTACTTACGTCAACTTTTGAGGTAATCGGTTGGAACAAGCATAGAAATACTTGACCACTGGGTGATACATCCACGGACAAACAGCCAACCAACAGATTCATGCTTCTAGTGGTAATAAGTCAAATATCGAAATTGCTGTTAATTTTAGTTTTGATGATGGCCAGTTCAACAACTGTCGTCAGCGCAGATATAAGCATAAAAGCCTAATAAACTGAACGATATCATTCATTTTGTGTAATTTCTTGTTTCAATTTTCGGCACGTTTTTGTAATGTTTGTACATTGATTTAAAGTAGTGACCCTTATATTGTTTCCCTAAATGAAACTTATTAATATAGAGGAAATAACAGAAAACACTAACACTGGCCTAAAATTACAATCACATGCTACAATCTACCAGGGAACTGCACAGGAGACAAAAGACAAACGTAGACAACGAGAAGAACCAAAGGCTTTTTCCTACCTATATTGCATGACAAAGAGAACCAAAGGCTTTTTCCTACCTATATTGCATGACAAAGAATTATTAATACGGAACTTTCGAGATAGGAACTCTCGTGTAATTGAAGGCGGAAACGATCTCCTCGAATACCAGTAAGAAGGATAACTGTATTCCTGACCTATTGAAATAAATATATACCACCTACAAAAACAAATTATTTATGAAATTGAAGTGTACTAAATTTTAATTGACGAAAAAACCTGAAGCGCTACAAATAGATTAAAAATAATCGCCCTAAGCTAAACAGTATTGATTAATTAGTGATTCCATCTCAAGGTATTGATGTATTGATTCTTTTCGAATATTGCACAAATAATTTCCAGAGTGACAATGACTCAAAAGTCCCGTATTGCTTTCTTTATTATTATTTATGTAAATGTAACCGACCAATGGAGTATTTGTTAAACCCGTACGTGATAAACAATATAAAAATAAAAAGGACTGAAAAATATCTACCAGTTACACAACATTATTTAATGCCGATCTACCTTAAACTGAGAATAAGAATGTGTTTTAAATATACATTGTACATAACAAATGTTGATAGCAAATAGATTCTATAATTACATGTTTGTGTTAATCATCTTTAGTAAAAGGTTACATGACTTGTATTAAAAGAATATAATTTGTTCTTTGTCAGCTCAACACATATTTAAGTTTTTGATTTTCCAAGATTTAAAAAAAATTATCTGCACTGAAGAGACATCAGTTGTACAAATCATTTACAGAAAATGAAACTAAATTCACAGTAAACTTTGGCATTTTGTTATTTATTACCACTGGGCCGATGCTGTCAGCCTCCGAGGGTATTTATCAACCTAGTAACCAGTGCTTCGATTGGTTTGATTTGGTTCAAACTGTTATCGTTTTATCATTATCACGGGGTCTATCGTTTACGCATAAAAGTACCTAGGAGAACAGAAATTAATACCATTTTCGGAACGGATGAAAAGCTTCCGCTTCAGTCTGACTGAAGGTAAGAAAAACACTTCATTTTCATATTCATGAATGCTTATTTAAGTTGAGGGTGGGTGCATTCTCTAGCAAAATGAATACATTTCCATCGCTGATAATACATATTTTGATACATCATGTGCAAGTCGTTTCAATCACGGTAAATGCATGTTGTCTAATTTTCTTTTTACTAGAAACACACGTTGTATCTGTACAAATACTGCTTCGAAATTGCCTAAATGATATTGCCTGATCAAATATTGAAATACAAATACCCTACTCATTAACGTATTCCATAATAATTACTAAAACATGATTAAACCATTTCCTGCCCGGATGATTGAAGGACAAACAAGGCCTACGCGGAGAAATTAATTTCGTGTTTTATACATGATAATTTTTTTTTATAATTTGCTGTTTCCCGCTTTGCAGAGAATTATAGAATTGGGTCCGTTCCGTCTGTCAGTCCGTCCGGTTTTCATTCCACAAAAAAATGGTTTCGTGTAATAAAATCTGTACACTTTGAATGAATATTATAAAACTAAACAGGTGATAAAGACACTATTAATTTTTGTGTAAGAACATGAAAGTTCCTGGTCTCACGGGCACGCAATAGAAAATACAAGACGTTAGTTTCCGGGCATTACTTTAGAAAACTTTGATGTAATTTCATAAAAAAATAATGTCTTTTGTCATTTTCTACTCAAGCGTAGAATTATAGTATCTCAACTTTGAACAATATAATATAAAATTACAAGACAAACATGCCAACCAAGCGGAAGAGCTTTCTAAATTGGAAAAAGATCGCGATCAACATACAATGTAATCGATAACGTTCCGATGACAACTTGCAAGCCAACTGGAACGAGGATTTAGATTCCATCACATATGAAAGTGAACTGACAATTAGTAATGAAAATAAGGAAAACGCGTCTAACTTTGTAGATAAAGCAGCGTCACAAATAGTGCATATAAAAATATCCTCGTGTGTGTTTTTCTCCTTTCTACGGAAGCCCATATCGGCCACTCAGAATTTTTTTTCAAAGATTCCTATGTTGAAAATTCAAGATAAAAACTTGAAAATTCAAGATAATAAGTTGAAAATTCAAGATAATATATTGAAAATTTAAGATAATAAGTTGAAAATTCAAGATAAAAACATGAAAATTCAAGATAAGTTGAAAATTCAAGATAATAAGTTGAAAACTCAAGATAATGAGTTGAAATTTCAAGATCAAAACATGAAAATTCAAGATAATGAATTGAAAATTCAAGATAAAAAAGTTGAAAATTCAAGATAAAAAAGTTGAAAATTTAAGATAATAACTTAAAATACAAAAGCCCATTGAGCTTATTTTCGTAGGTTAAAAGATAAAATTTTCGCGAATAAACGCGAAACTGTCGCGAATAAACGCGATACTTTCACGAATAAGCTCGAAACTTTCCCGAATAATCACGAAAAAGTTCTATTTAAATACAAAAAGGTTATCTTTATTATCTTTGTTATACCCCCCGCAAATGAAGTTTTTGGGTATATAGGAATCACCCTGTCCGTCCGTCCATCCGTCTGACTGTCCGTCCATATTCCTTGTCTGTGCAACTCAAATGGAATTTGTTTTCTGTCAAAAATTTAGAAAGGGTGATATTTTTTTCTTTCAAAGGGCAGTCCATGTTCTTATCAGCCCAACACCTCCTTAGCGGCTCAAAGGATTTTGATGAAATTTTACACAGGCGTAAGTAGTATAACGGGTTACCTCAGATCACTTTTGTCGAGGACCCCCATAGTGCATTCTTTGTAAAATATTTTCATTTTCCCCTAATTTTCCCTAAAATATGCAAATTAGTTCAGGAGGGAATTTTTGTGCTAATATAGCGGGCGCTGCAATCGTCATTGACGAGGTGCTAAGTGTGTCATTGGTCTGACCTTGTCTTGTGTATTATCACAGGTCTTTCCTACTGGTCTCGCCATTTCTTTATTCGGGATACTTTCCTAGGTCTCGCCTTCTAATTCTGTCAATGCCCACTGGTCTCGTCCTAATACTAACTCTATTCCAGTTTTTAACTACACCTTAACTCTGGTCTCTCTTACCCACTGACCGAACACTTACCTTTAACCTTACACTTATTCTTGTACTGACCCTAATCTATTTTTAACTACACCTTAACCATGGTCTCTAGAATTCAGTGACTGAACCTTTTTGTTATAGTGTTGTACTTAGAGTGTCACTGACCTTTGGCCTCGTCTTGAGTGCCTTACCTTTGGCTATGACTTCTCTAGTCTATAGTGTTGTCATTGGTCTCGCCCTACCTCTATCCAAGGTACTTTCCTAGGTTTTGCCTTCTACTTTAGTTTTATCTTCTACTATGGTCTCGTTCTACTTCTGTCCTTGGTATTTTCACTGGTCTCGTCTTTATTCTAACCCTAATCCTAACCTTGCACTTATCCTTGTATTAACCCTAACTTTCCTGTTGTTAGTTCAGTAATGTTGTTTTTGATCATGACTAACCCTAACCATTTTTTGTTGCAGTTATTTTTCTATATCTCCATAGTTACTTTCTATTTTCAAACTTTTTTGTCTCTAACCCAAGTTGCTATGACAACTTTTATTTTTTATTTATTTTCAATTATTTCTGATTTGTTTTTTAAATCCTAATTTGAATTTTATTATATTTTTTTTCTAATTATGAAAACTCCAAACACATATATTCTCCCTGAACTACATTACTTTCTATTTTCTTGGAGGTCACTCTGCGTTTATCCAGACTTGTGACTGGCTATCCGGTAGGATAGGCCGCATTACCCTCCCTCCGCCCCATTTGTATTTAAGCTAATGGGTGTGTTTTGATTTTGTTGATGTAGAATGTCATATTCGTAAGAAGATGTATTGTCCATTTGGTGTGAGGTCTCTGCTGTCTTATGTATTCCAGGAGATCTTGTCGGTCTACTTCATCGATAAGCTGGTGAAGATCTTCTTTATTTTTTATTAGCATGGGCACTTCCAAAAATCTGGTGTTATTCTGGCTGGCATGATAGTATCTCAATTCATCCGTTTCTAAATTCCGCAAAATAAAGCCAAAAGAAAAATTAATTTTAAAGGCTGACGTCTGTTGATAAAAAATTTCCCATAATTTCTCTGGGATATTTGGTAGAGAGCTGTTGTCCAAAACGAAGTTGTATCGATCCTGTACAAGGTTTCCTGAATGTTGTGCGGTGCGAATGCTTGGCCAGTTTTCTATGTACAACTGTCAAGTGTCACGATCTTCGGGCAAGATGTCTGGTTTGGTAGGATCCTCATCGGTTGCTGGTGTGGAAATAGTCTTGGCTGATGAGTCGGTTGGTATTTCCTTGCTGTTTTCAGGTTGCTTTGTAGTAGGTTTATCCCCTTTTCCAGATTGTGATGTGTTGGGTCTGTTCGTAGGTTTGGCACCTGGTCTTTCGTGTATAGCACGGTGACGTTTGAGATTAGATTGGTCGTTGAAATATTGACCACAGACATCACTGTGACATCTTAACGTGTAATCATGGGAAGCTTCATGCCTTCTTTTGTTGTCTTCTCGGTCGAATTTTTTCTCACACTTGGTACAGCTAAACTCTTGAATATTTTCTGAATGGCTCTTTGCGTGTCGTTGTAAACTCCGCTTTTCGGTGCACGTCTTCGGGCATTTATCACAGGTGAACATTTTAACTTCTGGTCAGCAGAATGACAGTCCGGCGACTGAGGAAGCCGGTTGATCTCGCCTTTATATAGTCCAAGTCATTTGTATAGATGGATGTGATTGGTTGATTCATTTTGTAAGACGGTTTCTGATGGGTTTATTTTCCTGCGTTCTGATTGGTCAATCAATGGTAAATGGAAACTTCTGATAGGTTGAAATCCCTGCAATTTGATTGGTCAATATTATGTACGCTTTCAATCCACTTTTTGATTTAAAAGTGGTGACTTACTTAATGTTTACATCAAAAACACTACGAAACATAAACTATGAACATTAACACGAATGTGAACACCAAATCAGAAGTAAAACGTTAACTATAACTATGAACTGATACAAACTATGAAAACCTATGAATGTGAACACAAAATACAAGCATAAATGTTAAAGCATTAACATAAAGTGATACAAACTATCAACACAAATTGATATTGAATCAATATGAAGACAAATAGATACCAAAATAATGAAAACAAATACAACAATACACGACAACTTAATGACAACAATATGAACTGTTACATGAATACACAATATGGAACATGAAACATCAACATATTTATAACAAACTATGAAAATAAATGTGAACTATGACTATGATCTGAAACAAAGCTTAACAACTTTGATATGACATTGATATGAACATAAGGTCATCTATGACTATGGAAGCACTTTGATATGAATGTTAACAAGTGGAAGACAAAATAACGTCCATGAGAAAACAAATTGATACTGAATACAATATGATCTACAAATATAAACATAAATGTTAAAAGATTAACCTGAAGTAATACAAAATATGAAAACTAATTGATATTGAGGATAATATGAACGATAAAAACAAGTATAATGGTAAAAGATCAACACGAAGTGATACACAATGAAAACAAATAGATACTGACGATAAAATGAACAATACATACAAGCATAAATGGTTAAAGATCGACATTAAATGATACAACAAATGAATGTAAACACCAAATACGAACAGAAACATTGAAACATCAACATTACATAATACAACATACGAATATGAACACCAAATTATACACCTAACGCTAAGTATGACTGTAAAGTGATATGAAACATATGAACATTAACACTGATATGAACAAAAATATAATCAGGAACATTGAAATATGAAAAATAAACGACATTCATATGAACTTAAATGATAAAACTGAAACATAACTTGAAATCTCCAATGAAATGGCAAAAATTATGACAACATATAGTCATTGATATGAATATTTACACAAAAACAAAAGACAAATATCAAGATCATATGATACAAAACATTATAGATTAATCACATTCATGAGAACTTGAACACCAAAACACAACATGTAACATGAGATATGAACAAAAATACATGCATAAATGTTAAAACATGAACATTAACTGATACAACATATGAATTTGAACACCAAATACAAGTAGAAATGTTTAAATATGAACATTAAACGACACAAAATATGTAAACATGAAAACATTGACATGAATGCTAACACCTAAATACGACACATAGCGTTACCTATGAAGACAAACACAACAATAAATGACAACAAATGCAAACTTGAACACCAAAACACAATATGAAATGTAAAATATGAATACAAACACAACAATACATTACAACATAATGATATGAACTGTTACATGAAAACATAACAAGATACATTAAACATGAACAATAACACAACAAAACATCATACCTTAACCATATTCATATGATCTGTTACATGAAAACTTAATATGATATGTTAAATATGAACATAATGCAACAAACTTGAAAAATATATCTAAACTTATATATGAAAACACAACATTACACATTAAAGATGAACATTATTACAACAAATTGTCAAAAGAAATGCAAACTTGTACATGAAAATACAAACTGAAACGTTCAATATCAAGATTTGGTGACGCAAAACATTGAACATATCGATGTTTATGAAGACTTTAACACAAAAACACAATATGAAATGTAAAATACGAACGTAAATACAACAAAACATGAAAATAAATGTGAACTTTGACATCAAAACATAACATGACACATGAAATATGAACATAAACTGACACAAAATATGTAAACATATGAACATTGACACGAATGTTAATACCAAAACAAGGCACATAACGTTAACAATGAACAGAAATACAACTATTGGTGAAATGAATGTGATAAATTTATTGAAAACGCATTGTAACACGTGATATATGAACACAAATACAACAAACGCGAAAACTTATTGACATTAATGGAAATAAAACTTAAATAAACCATTAAATATTTGTTAAGAATGACACAATCACATCAAAATATGTAAACATGAAATGTTATATTAAACATGAACAATAAATACCAGTATAAATAATATAAAATCAACATTAAGTGATACATTAGTAGTTAATTTAAAGTATCTAGTAATGAATAATCGCGATTTCATGGTATTGTATTAGTAAAAGGAAGATTTCATGATATGGTTTTAGTAAAACAGGAAGATGTCCTGTTATTATGTTAGTAAAAATGGTGATTTTAATCTGTGATTGTGATAGTTTAGCGGCGGCGGCAGTGTTTGTGGAATTATAGTCTATGGCGGCGGCGGCGGCGGCGGCGGCAGCAGCAGTAATTATACCTGGTATATGACGCAGCAGCAGCAGCAGACAGACCATAGTATTGACGAGAAGCAGCAGCAGCAGACAGACCTTAGTATGGACGAGAAGCAGCAGCAGCAGCCATTATGCCTCGCATATGGCACTGCAGCAGCAGCAGCAGCAGCAGCAGCAGCAAAAACCCGTAAAAAGGCCAATAAAGACAACAAAAATTCGATAACTTCATCGAAAACACGATATGCAACATGAAATTGAACAGAAATGCAATAAAACTTAAAACAAACGCAACAAAATATGAACTTGTACATCGAAACACATGAATTATGAACACGAACACATAAAGATAAAATGAAATAACGTCAATTCTCCCACTGAACGAGACTTGTTAAAGGTAACAGATATCAACTTGACAGTGTGACTAATAGATTAAGAAGTATGAAGATATTGATATATGATATGAACCTTATATCAATAGTTCGAATTTAGACTGATCTACGACCGAATTAAGGCCGACTGAGGCCGATCTTTGAGTCTTAAGGGCCGATAACTTCACACAACTACGTTCTAGCACCCCAACACCTACACCAATCGCTTTAGATAACTTAAGATACTCAGAATTCATATATCATAGGTCTATAGTACTAATTATATTGATAAAGGCCGATCTAGGTCCGACTTGGGCCGATCTTAGATTTTAAGGGACGATATCATCAAAATAGTACTTCACAGCCCTACAACACCTTGACTGCTCACTTTAGAAGTATGAAAGTACATCGAATCCATATATGATATGTCTATAGTAGTAATACTCAGGGTCAGGGCCGATCTAGGGCCGAATAGGGCCGATACCTCGTTCACACTCGGAGCTAGCGTTTTAAAACATGCACCAATCGATTCTTCAGCGACCCCGATTTACCCTAGTAAGACATCACAAAGGAAAGAAAATACGCAAACAATACTAAAAAATTAAGGGTTACTCCAAGTAGTATATGGGGACGAGTTCGGATTTCCCCCGTTCTTAAAATAGATTTTAAGGAAATCCCCACTTTTTCTTGCGCATGCGCAGTAAAAACACTTCGTGTTCTGGTCACGTGACTTCCCCTTCCGGTCACATGACTTCTGGTCACGTGACTTCCGGTCTACGTCACTTCCGGTGACGTCGCTTCCGGCACCACCTCGCACCACCTCCACAAATCCGCGGTGAACTGTCCCCATATACTACTTGGAGTAACCCTTAATTTTTTAGTATTGTTTGCGTACTTTCTTTCCTTTGTGATGTCTTACTAGGGTAAATCGGGGTCGCTCAATCGATTGGTGCATGTTTTAAAACGCTAGCTCCGAGTGTGAACGAGGTATCGGCCCTATTAGGCCCTAGATCGGCCCTGACCCTGAGTATTACTACTATAGGCATATCATATATGGATTCGATGTACTTTCATACTTCTAAAGTGAGTAGTCAAGGTGTTGTAGGGCTGTGAAGTACTATTTTGATGATATCGTTCCTTAAAATCTAAGATCGGCCCTAAGTCGGACCTAGATCGGCCTTTATCAATATAATTAGTACTATAGACCTATGATATATGAATTCTGGGTATCTTAAGTTATCTAAAGCGATTGGTGTAGGTGTTGGGGTGCTAGAACGTAGTTGTGTGAAGTTATCGGCCCTTAGAACTCAAAGATCGGCCTCAGTCGGCCTTAATTCGGTCGTAGATCAGTCTAAATTCGAACTATTGATATAAGGTTCATATCATATATCAATATCTTCATACTTCTAAATCTATTAGTCACACTGTCAAGTTGATATCTGTTACCTTTAACAAGTCTCGTTCAGTGCGAGATTTGACGTTATTTCATTTTATCTTTATGTGTTCGTGTTCATAATTCATGTGTTTCGATGTACAAGTTCATATTTTGTTGCGTTTGTTTTAAGTTTTATTGCATTTCTGTTCAATTTCAT
>MJUU01067007.1:5162-21504 GCA_002080025.1 Modiolus philippinarum | reverse complement strand
CCATAGTAGTTGATTAACAATGCAAATATCAGCTTAATATCTGAAACGGTTAAGAAAAAAAGTCTGAAAAACCTATTTTTTACCAAAATTTTCTCTAAGTCAAAGGCCCATCACTCAGTCCAAAATCAATGGACCGGAACCAAACTCGAACTTGATCTGTAACCCATAGTGGTAGACTCACGTAGCAAATATTAGCTTCATATCTGAAACGGTTTAGAAAAAAGTCCGGAAAACCAATATTTTGCCAAAATATTCTCTAAGTCAAAGGCCCATAACTCCGTCCAAAATCAATTGACCGGAACCAAACTCAAACTTGATCTGTAACCCATAGTGGTAGACTCACGTAGCAAATATTGGCTTCATATCTGAAACGTTTTAGAAAAAAAGTCTGGAAAACCTATATTTTACCAAAATTTTCTAAATCAAAGGCCCATAACTGCGTCCAAAATCAATTGACCGGAACCAAACTTGAACTTCATCTGTAACTCATTATGGTAGAATCACATACCAAATATTAGCTCAATATATGGAACGGTTTAGAAAAAAAGTCCGGAAAACTGATATTTTACCGAAATAGTCAAAGTCCAAGTCCCATAACTCCGTCCAAAGTCAGTGGACCGGAACTAAACACAAACTGCATCTGTAACTCATGATGGTAGACTCACATACCAAATATTAGGTCAATATGTGGAACAGTTTAGAAAGAAAGTCTGGAAAACTGATATTTTACCAAAATAGTCAAAGTCCAAGTCCAATAACTCCGTCCAAACTCAGTGGACCAGAACCAAACACTAACTTCATCTGTAACTCATGATGGTAGACTCACATACCAAATATTAGGTCAATATGTGGAACGGTTTATAAAAAAAGTCCAGAAAACTTGAGTGTGACGGACTGACGGACTGACGGACGGACTGACGGACTGACGAAGTGCTAACCTAAAGTCCCCTTCGGCGATGCCGGTAGGGGACTAATAACTTCTATAAACAGGGTTCAATTCTTTTTTAAATTGCCCTCAGGGCAATGTCAAGGTCAAAATGTCTACAACTATTGTACTGCAAGAAAGCTCTCACCATAGGGAAGTCACAAACAAAATATAAACACTCTAACTTCCAGAAGCAAGGTTTAAGTTTTAAAAAAAAATTGCCCTCAGGCAAAGGTCAAGGTCAAAATGTCTACAAATATGGTACCACTAGAAAGCTCTCACCATAAGGAAGTCACATATCAAATATGAACTCCCTACCACTAAAATCCTTCCTTCTATAGGCAAGGTTGAAGTTTTTCAAAAATTGCCAACAGGCAAAGGTCAAGGTCAAAATGTCTACAAATATGGTACTGCTAGAAAGCTCTCATCATAAGGAAGTCACATATCAAATATGAACACCCTACCACTAAAACCCTACCTTCTAGAGGCAAGTTTAAAGATTTTCCAAAATTGCCCTCAGGCAAAGGTCAAGGTCAAAATGTCTACAAATATGGTACCACTAGAAAGCTCTCATCATAAGGAAGTCACATACCAAATATGAACACCCTACCACTAAAACCCTACCTTCTAGAGGCAAGGTTAAAGTTTTTCAAAAATTGCCCCCAGGAAAAGGTCAAGGTCAGAATGTCTACAAATATGGTAGTGTACCACTAGAAAGCTCTCATCATAAGGAAGTCAAATACCAAATATGAACACCCTACCACTAAAAGCTAGCCTTCTAGAGGCAAGGTTAAAGTTTTCTTAAAATTGCCATAAGTACAATGTCAAGGTCAAAATGTCTACAAATATGGTACCACAAGAAAGCTCTCATCACAAGGAAGCCACATACTAAATATCAACATCCCATCTCTTAAGGTCTCTTTCACAAGCAAGGTTAAAGTTTTTGCTGATGACGTCGACGCCGGGGGTATGACAATAGCTCTCCGGACATTTGTCCCGGCGAGCTAAAAATTACCATACTAAAGGCTTTTAAACATTAAATATTGGTCAAGTTATAAAATTATCCATGAATTAGAATTCACCAATTAAACATCTAGCTGTTTGAAATGGGCCTAATGCAAAAATTTAACAGTCATTCAAGCAGAAGATAAACCAAAAGTCACTAAAGCAAACAAAGTAGGTCAAATTGGCCTTGATTTGGATAGTACTCATCAAGTTGGATTTATTTTGATGTAACAACATTGGGATAGCATGTTAAGTCGATGAGAAACGGACTTAAATGCAAAATTTAACAAAAGTCACTCAAGCATAAAATATAGGTCAAAGCAACCTAATTATCAATGATTTGGGTAGCACTCATCAAGGCCATCAATTTAATGAAACATAATTCTGGTATAATGTGTAGTTGTTGAGAAATGGACTTCAACACAAAATTTAACAAAAGTCACTCAAGCGTAAAATATAGGTCAAAGCCACCTTACTGTCAATGTTTTGGGTAGTACTCATCAAGGCAATTAATTCGATGAATCATCATATTGTTATAATGCGTAGTTGTTGAGAAATGGACTTTAACGCAAAATCTAACCAAAGTCACTCAAGCGTAAAATATAGGTCAAAGCCGACTAACTGTCAATGATTTGGGTAGTACTCATCAAGGCAATTAATTTGATGAAACATCATATTGTTACAATGCTTAGTTGTTGAGAAATGGATCTTAACGCAAAATTTAACCAAAGGCATTCAAGCATAAAATATAGGTCAAAGCCACCTAACTGTCAATGTTTTGGGTAGTACTCATCAAGGCAATTAATTTGATGAAACATCATATTGTTATAATGCATAGTTGTTCAGAAATGGACTCATTTCACATTAGTCTCTTATCCGGACATTTGGGCACTACTCTGGACTCATTTCACATTAGTCTCTTGTGATTTCATGTTTATGTCCGTATATTTAGTTCTTTCAGTTTCATTCACTCCTGTTGCCAACCTGATAGTACAACAGTTCTAACTATGTACTGGGTTCCTAAACTCCACAAAACGCCATATAAATCTAGATTCATTTTGTCATCTACTCACTGTTCTACTAGTAAAGTTTCTATTATACTCACTAATACTTTAACTGCTATTAAAAACCTGGTTATAAATTTCTGTAACAAAGTATATGAAAACAGTGGTATCAATCATTTTTGGAGTGTAAAAAATTCATTGGAAGTTCTCGATAAATTGAATGCTTATAATGCCCCTTTCGAATCCCTTGAAAGTTTTGATTTCTCTACCCTCTATACTACCTTATCACATAATCATATAAAGTAAAAATTCAGACGTCTTATTCAATGGGCATTCAAAAAATCTGATTGTGAATATATTTGTTCTAATTCCTTTCAAACACATTTTAGTAATACAAAACAAAAGAACTCAATTAATTGGACTTGTTTTGATATGATTTCAGCACTTGAATTTTTACTTGACAATATATTCATTCGTTTCGGTAACACTATTTATCGCCAGGTCAAAGGAATTCCTATGGGCACCAATTGTGCACCACTAATAGCAGACCTCTTTTTGTACTGCTACGAATCTCAGTTTAAGACCAACATCAGCAAAGACCCATCTAAACACCATTTAATTGAAAAGTTTAACAACACTTTCCGATATTTGGATGATATTTTAGCTTTAAATAATGACTACTTCAATATGTATTATAAGGACATCTACCCTAAAGAACTTACTTTGAATAAAGCCAATTCTAATATCCATCATTGTCCGTTCTTACACATCAATTTTGATATAACAATTGGTAAATTAGATACTAAAATTTATGATAAAAGGGATGATTTTTCTTTTCCCATAGTTAATTATCCATTTCTGGATGGCGATGTTCCATTAGTGCCATCATATGGTGTTTACATATCTCAACTTGTTCGATTTGCTCGAGTATGTAATAAAGTTTGCGATTTTAATGAACGGAATCTTTTCATAACTGAAAAACTATTACATCAAGGTTTTCGTTATCATAAACTAGTTAAAACCTTTATTAAATTTTATCATCGATATAAAGACTAAGTTCATAAATACAATGCAACCTGTAAACATCTAATCGCCTTGGACACAATATAATGACATTTTGGAATAAAACCTTGTTACAAGCTTATATTTTTATCACATTAGCATAATATTCTTCTCTTTCTTTACTAGAAGGAAGCATACATATTGTACTTTAAAGAAAAAAATGTTTGGTGATGGTCTTACTTCCCAATTTTTCAAATTTTATCTTTTTTCAACCAAAAATCGCCCAAAACTGATCGTTACGATGTGTCATTTTAAAAACACCCTTTTTCAAAATATTATATCACTTAACATCATGTATTTGTTGTTTATAAATACTTGTTATATTGTGTGAAATTTNTTTAACTTTGTATTTTAATTTACAACATTTAATACAACTATATTTTTTATGAACATTTCAAGACTTCCTTTACTCAACTCCAAAAGATTTTTTTTAATCAGATGTGTATGATAAAATTGGTGCTCTTTTAAAAACTGAAGGGTTTTTGTCCCATCCGTAGACACATGTAGACACACATGCTACTTTGATTTATGCTTTGAGGCTGTTCAAATAGACCATTCAGTTTTTTGCAAGTTAGTTGTGCTATATGAATAACAGATAGTTTTACGAAAATTCTCCAACAAGATTTTTTTATGACACAAAATGCAGCAAAGTCCCATCCGTAGACACATGTCCCATCCGTAGACACACATAAAATATACACTGGCTCCTAGTTTTTGAAACTAGTACTGCAATATTTGTTGTTTTTAATTAAATGTACCACAAACTAAAACTATAGAGAAGTATTTGCACAGAAAGTTTGTATATAATAGTGTAGAAACCATAAACCTCAGTTTTTATCATATTTATTGTGAATGTTAATTGTTCAAAAAACTGTGAAATTATGCTTGTAATTTTTTGTTTTTAAAATAAGGGTAAAATTTATGGTAGATATTGAAAAGAATATAGTAATATATGAAGTGATTTCACTAATTATCTAGGTGGCTTCAATTTTTATGGTTTGTCCCATCCGTAGACACATTCAAATTCTTTAAAACTTCTTCACTCGTACTTTTATATCAAACCATTTTAACAAAGAAATACTACAGAGTGTTTATAAAGGTTTTCTAACAATTTCAACTGTATTTCTGATGCAATCAAATATTTATAAAATGAAATTTTATTTTATTAGTGCGGAGGTCTTGGCTGAAATTCATTTTAAATTTTCAAAAATACTAATGTCGGGGAATATATCATACAAAGGTTGATAAAGAAGCAAAAGGGTCTGTAAATTTTACTATGATAACCTTACTGTGGTTTTACATAGTGTTTAACATGTTTAACAAATACCAATTCCAGATTTCTGAGGCTTGTCCCATCCGTAGACATTTGGATCATGGTTTTATAAATTATCAATGTAATTAAGCTTTGAATGTTGTAGTTTGAAAATATCTGTATTTATTTTTGTTCGTGTATAAACATAAAATTAAAGCTAATATGAGCTTTGATAAGGTTGTTTTTAGTCCTTAATATAGTTTTAAAGTGTCTCAAAACAAGAGCAAAGACAGTAAATTGTCCCACCACTACTTTAAAAATAAACCATAAAAAGAAAAATCTTTTTTCAGGTTTTTTCTAAATATGTCTCCTATCAAAATATAGTAAATAAGATTTCTAAGCAAGTAAAAATAATATGCATAAGGACATTTATGCTCAGTTATGTCCCATCCCTAGACACTTTACTTAAGCATTTACTAGGTTCTAAATATTAAGGTATTGAATGTTTTTGTAAAATTTTTTGTATTTACTATCGGCCATGTTTCAACTTTAAATTTAAGTAATTTTGGGCTTTGATTAGCTTGTTTTCAGCCTCATATCTAATTTGAAAGTGTCTGAAAGTGGGAAAAAACAGCATCTTTCAAACTATTTTTGCAATAATTTCATCAAAAACAGACCAAATTGAATTTTTTTTCTTCTAGTTATATCTAAATATGCCCTCTATCAAATAGCTGTGAATAAATATGGTTTAAATATTAAATTTAGCTAGGATTAAGCGTTTTCCTTATGNCCAAGTTTGGTTTCATTTGGCCCAGTAGTTTCAGAGGAGAAGATTTTTGAAGAAAAGTTTACGACGGACGGACGGACGACGGACGCCAAGTGATGGCAAAAGCTCACCCTGGCTTTAGCCAGGTGAGCTAAAAATTAATGCAGCAAAGTACTAAAAATGGCAGTTTTGTTTCAAGAAATGCCTACAGTGTCAGAAAAAAATATGGAAAAGATTCTTTGTTGAATTTTATTTTTGACCATAAAGGACACACAAAATGTCATTATATTGTGTCCAAGGCGAATCAAGGCTAGCATTTCACATCCCTTATTTTATGGTAATGTTTTACATAAGAGTAAAAAATACTTAAACTCACCTAACATGCCTAACAAACTTATAAAACCTTTAAATCGTCTAATTCATAAGGGTTATAATTACGGTATTGTCGTCAAGTCATTACGTATGGCCTTCTTTGGTATTAACATTGATTTTTTGATAGGGTCTTTGCATTTTAACTAAACACATTCTAAATTTCTAAAATCAGTATTGCATGGACACAGGTTATGTATTCCGGTATATACATGAAATTATTATGCTAAACTCCTCACAGGAAGGGATCTTGATGGAAGCTGTATACTGAGGGTACATAACTTAATTTGTCAGTTGGTAATGGGTCTGGAGCTGGCATGTCAGTTAACTGCTAGTAGTCTCTTGTGAATTCATGATTATGTCCGTATATTTAGTTCTTTCAGTTTCATTTTTCACAGTTGACTCAGTCCTGTTGCCAACTGAATTTTAATGTTGTTACGATTGTTTTTTTGATTTATCACATTGGCTATAGGGGAAGGTTTGGATCCAATAAAACTAGTTTAACCCCGCCGCAGCAGGTTTGCGCCTGTCCTAAGTCAGGAAATTTATTAAGCCTTTGTGTGTCTTGTCTGTTTTCTAGTTAGTTCACTTTATGTCTATGGGAGTATAGGATGATGTTTATTTCGCTGAACGTGATTACTCTTTAATTAGGGGCCAACTCCAACCTGCCGTTGGGTGTGGGGTTTCCTCACTGTTCATTGAAGATCTTATGGTGGCTTTGAGTTGTTATTACTCCCCTTAGGGTCGTTGTCTCTTTGACATTCCCCATTTCCCTTCTTTTTCCTATTAAACACAAAATTAAACCAAAGTCACTCAAGCGTAAAATGTAGGTCATGGATCCCTAATTGTTGTTGAATCTGTTAGTACTAATCAAGGTGCATGTACTGATGTACAGTACAGAAAGAGACATACCATAACTAATCACTGTGATAGTGGGGATGTCTAGGAAAGTGATGGGGAATAATTTTTACCTTGAAAAATTGTTTATTGGGGCAATAAAACTCAAGTTTTGACAAGACATATCCTGTTTTACAGGTAAAAATCTAATTAAGCAGACTGACTTCAAAGAAATTACAGGTAAAACAGGTAATAAAAAATTAATCCTTCCCACTATGTTTTATTGCTTTTTTGGTCTATCACAGTGATAGTATGTCTGTGATTTTATGTCTAAAGGATTAAATTGTATGTCTCTCCTAGTGATTTGTTATGGTATGTCTCTTTCTGTACTGTAATATTATCAAAATACCACAAGAGGTTGCCAATATATGGACCTAAACGCAAAACTTAACATCGGGACGTATGAACAAGGATAAATCTAAATGCCCCTTCCACTTCGTGGCGGGGGCATAAAAAGGGTGTTTTTAAAATGACACACCGTAACAATCATTTTTGGGCTATTTTTGATTGAAAAAATGTAAAAATTGAAAAATTGGAAGTAAGACCTTCACCAAACATTTTTTTCTTAAAAGTACAATATACAATTATGGCCCACTGTTAAGGGAAACATTGAGATTTGTCAACCCGAGGAGAGAGTTGTTTCCCGAGGGCTCTGCCCGAGTGAAACCACCCCTATAAGGGTTGACAAATCTGGATGTTTCACTTCAATCGAGGGCCATAATTGTTTTATTATATTTTAAAGAGTTTCATTAAATCCAAATCAAGAGACGTATTATGATTTTAATCTCACAAAGAAGACCGATATAATCTGCTAGTGCTTATTAGAATCTACAGGGTTGTTTTTCTCTGTGACGTCATATCCGGGTTGTTCAGCTGGAAACAATAGGGTTGTTCCCGCAGTGATGTCATATCGAGGTTGTTTGCTAAAAAATCCGAGTTATTTTGAAGTCGCACGATTGCTTTCATCCAATTAAATCTTCTCTTACTTAGTTGTATGCTTCCTTCTAGTAAAGAAAGAAAAGAATATTATGCTAATGTGATAAACAGGGATTTATCTCCACTTCTGTCAGGTGGGGTCTTAGGGACCCAAATTAAAAATTTTCCCAGGTCCTTCTGAAGAAAATGTGGGTCTGATGATGTCACATATTTTTTTCTTGATTGATTAGTTAAAGTTTTACGTCCAGTAAGCATTATTATGCTATATCAGGCCGAAAGCCAGTTAATCAGTTCAAAATATTACACAAAAAGTAATACAGGTGGAAGAGACAAAAGGGGTAAGGAGTTTTGATTATGTCACATAATTTTTTTCTTAATTGATTAGTTTAAGTTTTACGTCCAGTAAGCATTATTATGCTATATCAGGACGAAAGCCAGTTAATCAGTTCAAAATATTACACAAACAGTAATACAGGTGGAAGAGACAAAAGGGGTACAAGGAGTTTTGATTGGAGGAATAAATTTCCTGCCCCTACCCATTTCATCAATTTTCCTGTCAAAAAAATGGGTAGGGACAGGAATTTAAGCCTTCTATATACGACTCTCAGCAAGTCTGCACTTGAACAAAAATTAAAGAATGGTTCTTGATACAGAACAGGATTTCGCCTTTCTGCACACTGTTTGGCTACAATGGTTCGTGGTTAGGCTTTCCGTATTATGACTTGACTACCATGCATGGACGGGCCATTTCCCTGTTTACCATTTGGGGACGTGCCCAGCAGCTCTGTAGTCGGAGTTGCTGAATACCAATTCAGGTGCCGAGTGTATTTAACTTAAGCGCAAAGATACATTGCATCATGATAATGTGCAAGTTTAAAAAAAATTAAGTTTGTGTGTCTTTATTTCTGTATTTACCCCCGCCCGAACACAAATGTCATGATGATGCCAAATCAATCCGGTCATTCTGGAACTATTGTTTTTTCGACTTTGTTTGACTAAAAATGGTAACATCAAGGGGATTCCCGAAAATGAATCTAAAAATAGAAACAAATTGTTTAAAGAGTCTCTCCCTAATCTTGAATTTCAAATACATTTTGTAATATTCTTTCATGGGAATTGAACAGATTCTTGATTCTACACAACTTGGTGCCAGATATCCTTAATATTTTTATACATTATTTGTGTTGCGTCCCGTCGGACGCATATTGTAATATAATTTGTGTCCTGTCATTTATTTTTGCGTACCAGGCGCGTGTTTTACACGTCCCGTAAATACCTGGATAAAGATATTAGCTTGTAACAAGGTTTCCTTTGAAAATGTCATTATATTGTGTCCAAGGCAATGATCCAATGAGCCAGAATATGAAGCACAGGGGCAAGTAAGCACAGTGAACGAGCCCAAAGCTTCATATTCTGGCGAGCAGGATGATATTTTACAATATTCCAGCTTTCAAAATTCAGATAACTTGTTTATCGTCTTTTATTTCTTAGTTATTTATATACAAAAGTTTATAAGGTTTTGTGTCAAATTCTCCCAAGGTTGTGAGGGAAATGAGGTTCATTCATTTTTTTTACAAAATGGGAAATGTTTTGTAGTTATTTTATGACTTCACAAAATTTTTTGCCGGCTAATGTTATCAAATTTAGAAATTTTTTCATCCAACCATGTTAGAAAATCGAAAAAAGTCGTTTTTTTTTCATGGCAGATCCTCTCGTTGTTTACATTTGTCTTTCACTATCCAAGCACTTTTATGACGTCACAATGTAAACAAAATAGTGGCTCTTGCGAAGTTATCAGCGACATAGTCTCTGTATTTTTTGGAACGCCTCGTTTGCATTTTTGTGTATTGATGACGGTAATTTGTTTACAAAATTAAAAACGTAAAATATAATAGTTTCTTTATGCAATTAAGATTATTTCTTGCGTTTCGCAAAAAATAATAAAGGGCTATGCAGAGCGCAGCATGATAGGACTGCACCATGTCGACCAATGAAATTTAAAAAAGTGTAATTAGAGCAAATTTGGACACAGTAAAAAGCTTGACACAAAAAAAGCTTGATACAGTAATAAGCTGGACCCAAAATAGTAAAAATAAAGCTTACAATGAGAATAATCCAAAGAAAAATGAAAAATAAGGATTTCGCATATTTCTTATAATTGCAATTTTGGCCCCTCTGACCCCTTATAGCTCGGAAATGATATGAGCTACACCAAATCCACTGAATACTACTTACAATGACAGGAATGCAAGGAATAAAATCCCATCAAAATCTGATGCAAAATAAAGATTTCACATATTTGTAATAATTGCAATTTTTGCCCCTTTGACCCCTTATAGCCCAGAAGCGGTAATAGCAGACCTGTTTACCCCAACTGAAGGCTGTCAGTAAGATTGTCATTATTTTTTGTATTTTGTCAGTACAATGGCGGTGAGTGCCGCGAACCTGCTAGGGGGTTTGGGGGCATGCCCCCCCCCCCCCCCCAGGAAAATTTTGAAAAATTTGATGCCATTTCCTGCCATCTGAGAGCTTTTGCAGACAGATTTAGAGATATGATTTTTGAAATACAAAATGTATACCCATTTTTTTTACTGCTGATTTTTTTCATATTTGTATAAATATTTGATAAGCAAGGGAAAAAAATTACCATCAGCTGCAATTTTAGAATTCAGGCAACTTCAGGCAGGAAACATCATTATAAATACTTTACTCATTGTAAATGACAATGGACTAGTTCAATCATAAATAGGTATCAGCTGACATTCAAATGCTTCGGCCCTGGTCACTGTCGTGACTCGATCACTCTCAGAGTTCTATAATAAGACGGGGAAATTGAATGTCTCAGTCTGTAATCGACTGCACATGTCATCAGCAGTCATCTTTCCACCGTGGGCACACGTAAAATCCACTCTAGCTGACTGATTAAAGAATGGCAATATATCCGCACATGAATATTTAAGATCTGTAAGTTTTGTTTGACGGCCGGTTGAGCTGATCCATCTTGAGTATCATTCGTTTTTGACATTTTTGTAATAATAACCCGGTTACTACCGCCTCATGACGCTGATCACGATCTTTCACACGTTTGATAGAGTATTACAATTTCATAAAAGCGCCTAGCTGATTCCAATCGGTTGTTCATTTTCTAGATCGAATTTTAGTAAACCAATTTTTTAAACTGATATTTGATTTTGACTGTAATTTTTCTGCATATCACCGCAAAACATATTTTTGTCACTAATATCGTACAAAATACGGCGAAAAGATAAAAGTAAACAGATCTGTAATAGATACATCAAATCTGTTGACATACTACTGAAAGCTTGCATTGAGAGGAATCCAAAGAAAAAAATTCCATTAAAATCTGATCTAAAATAAAAGATTTCACATATTTCTAAAAATTGCAATTCTGGTCCCTTTGACCCCTTATAGCTCAGAAACGGAGAGCTACACCAAATCTGTTGACATACTACTGAAAGCTTGCAATGAGAGGAATCTAAAAAAAAATCCCATTGAAATCCGATGAAAAATAAAAACTTTAGGTAATCCGTATGTTTGCAATTTTGGTCCCTTTGGGCCCCTCATAGCTTGGAAAGGAAACAAATTCTTGTGGTGCAACACTAGTTTATTTTTCATAAGGAATCCATTGCAAAAAACTCCATCAAAATTGGACTAAAAATAAAAAATTGAAATTTTTGAAATTCGCCCATTTTGGGCCCCATTTATCTCATGAATGGTACATGCCATGTGAAATACATTGGCATATAACAGATTGGAAATTTTCTAAGGAGTACACTGAAAGAAACCCCATCAAAATCCGATAAATAATAAAGATTATACAGTCAAATATGTGAAAACACCCAATTTAACCCTTTTTTGGTCCCTTATTCTGAATTGGGTGGGGCCAAAAACTAAAGGAAAAATAAAATTTCTCAAGAATGTTCCAAGAAACATCATACTAAAATTTGAAAACAATCCGTCTACTAGAACCAAAGTTATGCTGTCCACAGACACGAAAATACCCAATTTAACACCTTTTTGGCCTCTTTTTCAAAAACGGGTGGGTCAGGGTAGGCGAAATTAAAACCCGGGCTTAAGCTTGTGCCAACAAACATCATACTAAAATTTGATAACAATCCGTTCACTAGAACCAAAGTTATGCTGTCCACAGATGCTGATGCTAGCGCCATACCATAATACGACCTCAAAAATTTTTGCGGTCGTATAAAAAAGGATATTGTTTGTCAAACATTGGGATAATTGGCTTGATAACTCCAGGTCAACCTCTTGATAAGTTCTGGTCAACCGGATATGGCTTTTGTGGAAGGGCTCTGCAGGCTGAGATAGGCAGAGGGAAAGACGATAATAATAAAATATACACATTTCACTAAGCAGAGTGATATGTCTATCAGTGATTTATCATTGTAAGTCACGGCTGTATTGTAATCGTACACCCCATATAGGCAGTGACGCGATCCATGTTTACGTCTTGTATAATCTATGTAAAAAATCGATATTTCAAATTGCAATATATTTGGCTTTATAATAAGGATGATCTTGAAATTCAGATATGATGTTAATATTGATATGTTCCAAATGTATATTCCAAGTTTCATTAAAGGGGGTGGTAAAGGGGGGTCCCCAACACGAAAGAACTTGCTTAAAAATTGCCGAAAATGAAACACGAGTAATAAAAATGGCCAATCACGAAACACGGAAAATTGTTGTTCGTAGTTCGCCGAAAACTTGAGGAGTCATTATCATTAATGGTAATTCATGCATTCTATTATAAGTTTTTTACCTGAAAGCTCTTAAAATCAATGAAAATCGTTGAAATTTTGCTCTGTGATACTTTCCGGTACTGTTACAATTCTAATTGTAACAAATCCCGATTTTACAGGAAAATGAACACGCACGAAGTATAAAATATCCAAAACGAATAACGAACTCAAAATATGGACAAAAACGAGGCACGTGAAATAATGCCAACACGACAATACGAGGAATTAAAACACAAAACACGAATTTATAAAACGCCAAAAACGTTGCACGAAAATAACCCTTTACCATCTTGAAAAATGAACGAATAAATCAGAGTTGAAGTTGCATACATATAAATGGTGAAATGCAGACCTTCACTGCCTTCATAGGTGAAGTGCCCAAATATCCCGGTAAGAGAATATCGTCGGAGGTCCTAACTACACCCTGTCCTAACTGCGCCCCTCTTCCTTATTTACATGGCTTTAGCGCGTGCTGCCGGTTACGTCATCACTTTTGGTTTCTTAGCGCTCTATATTTAGAAAATTGTTAACCAAGACGAAAAAGACACCTGGAGATGAGAATTAAACAGGTAAATATGAAAAGGTGAAGTTTTCAATCAAAAAGTGCATATTTTCTTAGTACAAAAATATGCCTGATGAATAATGCAGATTTTGCCCCAAATCCGTCTTCCAAAGTGACAGGAAGTTAACCTGCAGTTTATTTACATTCCATGACCTAACCTGATTTGTCTATTTTTGTAAATAGGCCAACGTCACATGGTCATTGTTTATAGGGGGCGCAATTAGGACTCCATGTATTTTGTAGAACAACGTGCACTAGGTAATTGAAATTGTTTGATTTGTTTTCATTTAGTTCATGTAGTTTGTTTTATTTAAATTTTTACTGTTAATCATAGTTTTATGCCAGTTAAACAGATTCACATACATTTCAATATCAATAAGTTGCACCTATCAATGCTGTGACATCATTTTCCTTATGGGCTGCAGTTTGGGCATCCAAGGATACTTTAATTTGCATGCAGGGTAAAAACAATAGAGTTTTAAATTTCTTACTTCTTACACACTCTTGTTTGGAGTTTATCAAGTCTATCTGCATATATTTTTGGAGAAATATCCCATAAGTCAACTTGGTGTGTCCACTGGTTATTTAAATTTTTGTGAAGCAACAATTTAAAGCATGAAAATGCGTCAGCATTTCCTAAGTCATCAATATCCAAATCATTCAGTGGGGTTCTTGATTGGAGTATTAAACTTTTGCTTGTTTCAACTGTTTCTTTTGTTATATTCTTGTCGTCAAAAGTAAAGGAGAGTATCTGCATTGGTGTATAAACTTCTGTTATTACTGGCAGAATTTGGAGCATGTTTAGAGCATTTCGTGACCATTTCGATGTACGCTGCTCAACTTTCGTCGGTTCGTCTGGCGATGATGACTGCCCCTTCAGGTCGTCAGCTGGTGGATCTTCGGATGGAGACCTGGAGGATGTCGAATCTGTATGAACATCTGATGTACATGTATAGTCCTGGTCCTCGGAAAGCTTTCTTTTCTTCGCCTTTAAAGCTGTTGATACTTTCTCCGCCATTCTGTTTTGTTTCCGGTGGTGGTGGCGCGAAAGAATGAGAAGGTCTAAAAACCGGAAAATGTAAAATATAGAATCCACAACGGCATCGAGTGAGAAACGACATTTCTAGGTCTTTATATCTGTAGTAGTAACTTGTGTAGAGGTACAGACTGCCTAAGTACCGCGATACGGACCGTGTACCTTGTTACAGCCCGTGCGGTCCAACGATTTACTGAAAACGGCGACGATTTACCGAAAAGGACAGAAAACAACAGAAAACAACCGAAAACTACAGAAAACAACAGAAAACTACCGAAAACGAGATTGAAAAAAAAAGTAATTTAGTATTTTGTAATTTCNACAAACGAAATATACGTGAGAATGAATGTGAAGTAATGAAAACCATACAGATACATCATGTAAAAATTTTTGAACGTTAAAGAGATAAGAGATGAGGAACACGGTTTAACAAAAATAACGACAGTGGAATACTGAAGCAACAATTATAAGCACAACATTACTTAAATCAAAGTCAACAACACTAAAAACTTAAGCACTAACAGCGTGAACACCAAAAAAAAANAGGTTACTTGTAAAGTTTCGCTCAACAACATTTGTAGAATTAAATATATACAGTGTTTTTTGTAGTTTCCATTAAAATTGTCGGAATTGTATTCGCTTGTTCTTTCAGTGCATTGACTTTTAATGGTCATCAAAATAATCGGAATTTCCCAGTGCACTCATTAACTTTTAATTATTTTTTTTATTTCATCGTAAAAAGGTATGTGTATTTTTAGACATATTTTGCTAATTAACACGTCTTGCATGTTGTTGTTTGTCGGCAGAGATTAGTGAGATTTGAAGTACCCGCCAGTGAAAGTACTGCAGTGAAAGTAGTTGGGTTGTACTTATAAACATACTACTTGGGTGTTTTAGTGCCCATAAATTGTTTCTTGAAAGCCAATCATCCCGATTCTGTATGTCCAGACTCATGGTATGTCCGGCGTAAGTTTTGCTTGCTTAAAGTTGTGGATCATTGTCATCCTGTTATAAACGTCTTCTTTGATTTTCGCAGAATTTTATTAAATTTGTGCTTAGGGTATATATGAATTTATTTATTTTTAAGATCGATATAGATCTTTGCACTCGGCCATTCCTGGTGAATTTTAGTTTGTAAAGTGTACAACGTATATGGGGCGCAGTTTTGCTATTTATTCCTCATTTTTGGATTTCAAAAATATTTTCTGATATAAAAAAATCGGATTTCAAACATCAGCACTTTTATTTCTGTTTTTTTTTTCAGAAAATATTTTTGATATCAAAAAATAAGGAACTAGATGTTGTCGGAAACGACAGCTATCCCCGCACTCCCTGTTTGACACAGAAAACAGTTGTTATACACCCTTGGCATAATTTTTTTCATTATCTTTGAAATTTACATATTGATAGTCATTATTTTTACTAAAAGAATTCTAGGATATATGGTCGCTAAGTAGAATTCCAAAAAATAAGTGGGCTTTGAGACTTTCAGGAAATTAACCAAAATTGGAATAAATATTTTTGAAATCCAGTTGATGAAAATGTTCGTCCTAAACTACAAAAACATTTTAAGTATGGTTGCTAGGTAGAATTCCAAAAAATAAGTGGTCTTTTGGACTTTCAGGAAATTTACCAAAATTGGAATCAAATATTTTTGAAATCCATTGATGAAAATGTTTGTCCTAAACTACACTAACATTTTAAGTATGGTTGCTAGGTAGAATTCCAAAAAATAAGTGGTCTTTGA
>MJUU01067005.1:23266-43566 GCA_002080025.1 Modiolus philippinarum | reverse complement strand
CAGTTTACCAAAGATTTGTCCATTTGTATGTATGGCAAAAGTAAAATGGTCACACCTGAACAGCTGTAAATTGAAATGCCCAGTTCTAATGTTGTTCAGATGAAAAGAAAAACTGTTGTCTAGTGTTTTTAAAATATGAAAATTCATTGAGCAATAGTATTGAGATATGACCAAGGTCATAGTGGATCGACTATAATTATATGCTCTTATTCACAGTAAATCTACAGTAACTTAACAAATGCTATTTATTTATTAAGGTCCTAGTTCATGGATTTCATTGTCAATTGCAGTTCGCAGTAACAGTACCAAATAAAAGTTCACAAATTTTGCTTTCATCCAATTCTCAAATGTTTTTGTAAATCTCAAGTCTCTTAGGCCATAATAGAAAATATCCTAGATTCACATTTCCACCTGCCCTGATTTTTTCATCTGCCTCAAAAAAATTTGTTTTGATTTTTTGGCCAATTTGGGTGTATTTTTCTTTTGAATTACAGTATTTTCACAAAATTTGATATAAAAAATACAATAGGATTAGCCCATCTGCCCCAAATTTTGAGAAAAAAATGGATGAGAATCTAAGAATTATTTTATCATGGCCTTATCTAATTGGCAAACCTTCAGAGTACTTCTGAGTGGATTTTGTTATAATTGGAACATTGTTCTCTGATCTTTGTTAATCCTTAACAGTATTTTTATTCATATGTAATATATTTTAAATCCCAACTTAAATATTTAAAGTGTGATTAGGATTCCAGTCTATTTGTCTATTTGATCTAGTTGCCATGTCAGGTAATCCTTCATCTCAAATATATATTTTCCATTATTCGGGGGAAGCTGACAACATCAAGTCCATAATGATTTTCAAAAATACATCTGAATACACATACAGTACTCCCTCCTTATACCACCCCCTCTTTAACGGCAGTCCCCCAACCTATTGCAAACCATTTTCAAGGTCCATTTTTTAAAAAGTTGCATACTTTCTATGTTATTTATTCCCTCCAAGTATTGCCGTCCTCATTTATTGCCAAAATTTTCCCTTGTCCCAAAGGTGGGGATTATAATGAGGATGCACTGTATATTTAAAGAAATTCCTTTTCATGTTTCCTTTTTTTATTAATTCATATCAGGGGTCTCAGTTGGTGTACCTTTCCTGAAATTTCCTTAATTTTTCTCCCCTTTCCTGTTTCCTGGGTAAGAAAATATTTTCACATGCATTTTTTTTGCCTGTTTCCTGCTTCATCAAAAAGACCATTCCTGCTTTCCGCTTATAACCCATGGAGACCTACTATTATATGACGACTTGGATAATACTAAAAAGGCCAAAACAAAAAATACCCTAGATCCTCATTCTACCTGGCGCCAATTTTTCAGCTTTAATTTTGAATTTGGTAATTTTCTTCATAATTGATAAAAAATGAAATTAAAAATTTGCCCATCTGCCTTTTCTTTTCAAGAAGTAGGATGGGACTCGAGGGATTTTTTTTTAAATGGCACAGCTTGTATGTATTAATGGAGAAAAAAATAACTAAATATGACAAATTCATAAATATATTACGTGACCAGTTGAAGTTTATACTACACACACATCAGGTTGGATATAAAGTTAGTATGAATCAAGTAGGAAGAGGATTATTTTAACAAAAAGTACAATGTTTATCACAAAAATGATTCCAACTAAAGTATTAAACCTGTCAAGGCTGACACAGGGTCAAAATGAGACTCGCATGAAGCGAATTATTCAAATTTGCTGCAAATTCCTTTGATTCTTCAAGTTTTTTTCTTTGATCTTTGACAATTTTTGCAAATTTCAAGCGAGACAATTTTCAAATCTTGACAGATCTGAGGTTTCCATGTTAATTCAGCATCCAGTAAGTAGACATAAACTTTGGCAGGGTCAGTACTTCTTTCTTCCATGGTACATCCAATGTACACCTTTTCTTGTAAGAATGCCATGGAATATGGATCATTTATTCCTATATCCCTGGTGTTAATGTGACTTGTCAGTTGTCCTTCATTGTTTAGAATATGAAGGACTTCAGTATACGAGTCAGTCACAATGATATTGTCTAATGGTGTTGTTACTATATATCTTGGTTTGAACGGTGTGATTTCAGTGTTAACACCCGGATGTCCATTATATATATTTACTATATCTCCATCTTGTCCTAACACTACAACTCGACCTCTGTTGTCATCAGAAACACAATCTATAACACTGATGTTTCCATTGTCAGTACTAGTTATTCCCCAGGGATATGTAAATATACGTTCATTATTTCTATCATATTCATATACTTTCCTATGTCTACCTTTCTTATCCATGGATATGACAGCACGTCTTCCTGTGACTGGGAATATATCTCCATTATTTATAGCACCGACTATAACTTTATAATCCTTGGTAACATGGACAGCTGTCGAAAGTAATGGATCTACACTGTAGTTAGTATCTGTTACTTTGTTTGTACTACTACAGATCTGTTTAAGTACTGATCCACCATAGGGAACAATTAGGAGATCATTTGATGGAGTTACAGCCATATCAAGAATATTAATGTTAAAGTTGGACATGATCTTCAGTGTCTTTACTTCAGGTTTTACTTCCTGTAGTACGTGTGTATCACTGATCCACAATGAATCCAGGGTGGATGCCATTAAAATAACTGCAGAAATATCAGTAGTATACTCCTTTATGACTTGTAATGATGGATCTGCTGGCGTAGGTTGTACTTGTAATGTAATGTCTGCTGGTGTAGTCTGTAAAAACCCAATATTGGCCTCGATTATTTCACTGGAGACAAAAGTTGGCATTGAACTGAATTTGAACTGCAGTGTCTCTTCTCCTTCCTTCAGATAATTCTCCAACTCTTTTGTCAAACTGAATATTTTGTCAACATCATTGGAATCCATGACTTCTTCCATTTGTTTTCCCCTTTCTTCCTTTTCTTCCGTTAATGAGATGATTTCGTTTTCTTCCTTCTCAATATTTGCATTCAGTGTCTCCCAAGTTTGATCCAATTCTTTTAACAGCTTTGCTGTGTACAGGTCAACAGCCTTTTTCAAAGATATGTTGTGAGCCTGAATCTTCTCCTTTGCTTCTTTATATTTTCCATATTGCTCTTTCTTTATGTCTTTTAACTGATTTTGCCCTTTTGAAAGCTGATGTATATTAATGTTGATTTTATTTTTTCCATCCTTCAATTTGTGATTCAGAAGTTGAATCTGAAAACTTTCACTGATTTCAACGAGTTCATGACCTTTGTGAACTTTAGCTATGCATGGCGGACAGACCAACTGGTCACATGACTCACAATACATGAAGCAAACTTGACCTAAATGTTCTTTGCAGTGTATATTCCTGAAATCTGGTTCCTCAGTATGAAGTCCTATATCCTTTATTGCAATAACTTTATGGTGTTGGGCCTTTTTATACCCCCCGCAAACGAAGTTTGGGGGGGTATATAGGAATCACCATGTCTGTCCGTCTGTCCGTCTGTCCGTCCGTCCGTCATCTTTCGTGTCCGGAGCAGAACTTTTGTACCGTAGCACCTAGGATTATCAAACTTTGTGTGTGGATGCATCATGGGAAGACGATGTGTCGCGTACCAAAATTAGGTCACTGTGACCTTGACTTTGACCTTTGACCTTTCTAATAGTAAAACCATGTGCATTTCGTGTCTGGAGCAGAACTTTTGTACCATAGCACCTAGGATTATCAAACTTGGTGTGTGGATGCATCATGGGAAGACGATGTGTCGCATACCAAATATAGGTCACTGTGACCTTGACTTTCACCTTTGACCTTAATGATAGTAAAACCATGTGCATTTCGTGTCCGGATGAGAACTTTTGTGCTGTAGCACCTAGGATTATCAAACTCGGTGTGTGGATGCATCATGGGAAGACGATGTGTCGCATGCCAAATTAGGTCACTGTGACCTTGACTTTGACCTTTGACTTTTATGATAGTCAAACTGTGTCCGGAGGAGAACTTTTGTACCGTAGCACCTGGGATTATCAAACTTGGTGTCTGGATGCATCATGGGAAGACCATGTGTCGCATACCAAATTGAGGTCACTGTGACCTTGACTTTGACCTTTGACTTTTATGATAGTAAAACTGTGTCCGGAGCAGAACTTTTGTACCGTAGCACCTAGGATTATCAAACATGGAAAGATGATGTGTCGCGTACCAAATTTAGGTCACTGTGACCTTGACTTTGACCTTTGACCTTTATGATAGTAAAACCATGTGCATTTCGTGTCCGGAGGAGAACATTTGTACCGTAGCACCTAGGATTATCAAACTTGGTGTGTGGATGCATCATGGGAAGATGATGTGTCGCATACCAAATTTAGGTCACTGTGACCTTGACTTTGACCTTTATAATAGTAAAACCTATCCGGAGCAGAACTTTTGTACCGTAGCACCTAGGATTGTCAAACTTGGTGTGTGGATGCATCATGGGAAGACAATGTGTTGTGTACCAAATTTAGGTCACTGTGACCTTGACTTTGACCTTTGACCTTTATGATAGTAAAACCCTGTCCGGAGGAGAACTTTTGTACCGTAGCACCTTAAGGATTATCAAACTTGGTGTGTGGATGCATCATATGGGAAGACGATGTGTCGCGTACCAAATTTAGGTCACTGTGACCTTGCCTTTGACCTTTGACCTTAATGATAGTAAATCCTTGCTCATTTTGTGCCGAAAGCTTGGTTAAATCAGGTTTGTATCCACCGAATTATATATTATTTAATGTATTTCCCTTTAAATGAAGTACATGTATCACATAAGAACTGATTGGAATAATTTCAGTCCTGACAGGCTTTATTTCTGTTAGATTTACTTTCCAATTACCATTTGGCTAAAGGTCAAATTTCAAAATGACATGCCTTGGTACTCAAATGCAGTTGCGGGGGGTATTAGTCTGGCTTTGCCAACAGCTCTAGTTAATATTAATATGTCTCCTATCCTTACATCTATGGCACATCAGTAAATCACAATCCATACATTTCCATGAGATTTGTGTTTCCGTTTCACATAACTGACAGGACATTGGAAATTGTCCTCTCGATAGTGACTTAGAAAATGCCATTTTGAATGTATATATATTGAACGTCCCGATTTTCAGAAAACCATTGTTGAAGTTAGTACAGGTATTTACATATACAGGTAATGTTTACACAATGTGAAAGTCAATATACCATTTAAATATTTTAAAGGCCTTCTTTATCAATGCATTGACCTTAATAAACCTGGGTTTCATTTATTGCACATGTTTTAATCTAGACAGGTTTAAATTGAAAGTCATTATTGAATTAAAAAAAAACTCTTATACTGTTTCGTTAAGGCGTAAAAAAATTTATGTCCTTGTTCCAATCACTGCATGTTAATTAGTATAGATAACCATGCTATGTGTAAATCATAGATTTTACTGTACCAAACTGAGTTGTCTTGCAACGTTTAAGCAGATCTGGAAAACAAATATTTGCAACAATAGAGGGGGACAGCACTTTTTTTGGGATGTTGGGATTAGATGTTTTTAATCATGGGATTTTTAGCTCACCTGGCCAAAGGCCACGTGAGCTTTTGCCATCACTTGGCGTCCGTCGTCGTCCGTCGTCCGTCCGTAAACTTTTCACATTTTTGCTATCTCCTCAGAAACCACTGGACCAATTTGAACCAAACTTTACAGGAATGATGTATGGAAGGTCCTTTACTAAGTTTGCCAGAATTTTTCCGATCCGCCAAAAAACATGGCCGCCAGCGCTGAACTTAGATTTAACATTGGACCCTATGGGAAAAAGCATATATTTGCTATCTCCTCTGAAGCTACTGAAGCAAATTGAACCACACTTTACAGGAATGATGTATGGAAGGTCCTCTACTTAGTTTGCCGAAATTTTTTGGATCCGTGAAAAAACATGGCCGCCAGCGCAGAACATAGTTTAACATGGGACCCTATGGGAAAAGCAAATATTTGCTATCTCCTCTGAAGTTACTGAAGCAAATGGAACCAAACTTTACAGGAATGATGTATGGAAGGTCCTTTACTTAGTTTGCCGAAATTTTTCCGTTCCGCCAAAAAACATGGCCGCCAGCGCTGAACTTAGGTTTAACATTGGACCCTATGGGAAAAGCAAATATTTGCTATCTCCTCTGAAGTTACTGAAGCAAATGGAACCAAACTTAATAGGAATGATGTATGGAAGGTCCTCTACTTAGTTTGCCAAAATTTTTTCGATCCGTGAAAAAACATTGGACCCTATGGGAATTGCTATCTCCTCTGAAATTACTGAAACAAATTGAACCAAACTTTACAGGAATGATGTATGGAAGGTCCTTTACTTCATTTGCTGAAATTTTTTGGATCCACGAAAAAACATGGCCGCCAGCGCAGAACATAGTTTAACATGGGACCCTATGGGAAAAGCAAATATTTGCTATCTCCTCTGAAGTTACTGAAGCAAATGGAACCAAACTTTACAGATATGATGTATGGAAGGTGCTTTACTCAGTTTGCTGAAATTTTTTCGATCCGTGAAAAAACATGGCTGCCAGCGCAGAACATAGTTTAACATGTGACCCTATGGGAAAAGCATATATTTGCTATCTCCTCTGAAGCTACTGAAGCAAATGGAACCAAACTTTACAGGAATGATGTATGGAAGGTCTCTTATGTAGATTGCCGAAATTTTTCCGATTCCCTTAAAAACATGGCTACCAGCGCAGAACATAGTCTAACATAGGACCCTATGGGAAAAGCATCTATTTGCTATCTCCTCTGACGCTACTGAAGCAAATTCAACCAATCTTTACAGTAATTATGTATGGAAGGTACTTGGATCTGACAAAAAAGATGGCCTCCAGTGCAGAATATAGTTTAACATTGGTGCCAGGAATGAGATAACCATCTTTATAGTCATCATTTCTGAAATGTATAGAAGGTCCTTTGCAAAAATTATTCATTTCAATAGGATCAGACAAAAAAATCATGGGTGCTAATGAAGAACATAGCTAAACCTTTGACCCCATTGGTAAGAAAACATCTTTTTAGTCATGTTTGTCGTAAAAGCATTTTGCCAGGTGAGCGATAGAGGCTCAGTCTCTGAGCCTCTAGTTATAATTGAAGCCTGGGATTTCGGGAAATTAATTCACAGGGAATCAGGATCTTATCAGTCTTTAAGTTTCTTTGTAGTTCAGGATTTTGGGATTTAGAAAAAATAAAGTTTGGATTGGGGGATGTGACCCCTACTGCTCCCCTGCCTTCACAATAAGATCTGGGTTTGCCCAAAGATAATAAAATACAACATCAGATGATCTCCCTTCTAATTTAACACCTCAAAAATATGTTTTAAATCAATGTTTAGATCTTGTGAGGATTAAGCAGAGCTTGAAAACAAATATTTGCAGCAAATTTAAAATCTGAGAAAAAAGTGTTTTTAAAGTAATTTTAAAATATAGTTTTTGCATCTGCACCCTAATATTGCTTATGGTTCTTACTGTAAAACATGGATTGTACTGCAACATTTATTTAATGAATGTTTTGATTGGTCAATACTGACCGTCAATTCCACCATCTACACACCTGGGACATGGTAGGTTCCCTGTTTAGTCTGGTTCCATGTATGGTTACAAATACACAAATTAAAAATAGAACATGAAATTGATTACTGGTTTTTAATTGCTTTACAATCGCTATAACAGTACATTATTTGAATACCCGAGGGCTTCAATCTTGATTTGAGGTCAAAATATCCGTTTACAGGCTCCGCTAAGTGTCAACTGTAAACTGCATTTTGACCTTCAAATCTATGATTGACACCCTCGGGTATTCAAGTAATGTACTGTTATTGCTTAATTTTACTCCCTGAAAATTCCTGGGTCATCCAATTAAAGTGAGCATCAGCTCATTAAAATTAATTGCAGTTAGAGTTAACATATGTGTTATGGTCTCATGTTCATTTACTCCATATATATACATACTCCTTTTATAAAATATTACAAGCATGATTGCACTTAGAACATATATTTATAGAACATGCGCAGGTGTTGTTGGCATGCATGGTTGGCATCTGTGGACAGCATAACTTTGGTTCTGGTGGACAGATCATTATCAAATTTTAGTATGAAGTTTCTTGGCACACTGGTACATGCCCAGGTTTTTAATTCAGGTTCCTTGTCTGTCCTGTTCCACAAAAAGAGGAAAAAAGGAATTAAATCAGGTGCTTTCACATATTTGCATATAACTCTTTATTATTCATTGGATTTTGGTGGGGTTTATTTCAGTGTGCTCCTGATGAAATTTCCAGTTAGTAGGATGCTATGGATTTAACGAAACATGTTTCACTAATGAGATAAATGGGCCTGAAAAGGAGAATCTCAAAAAAAAATTTTTTCTAATCTTTAGTCAGATATTGATGTAGAATTTTTCAATGAATTCCTTATGAAAAATTAACATAGCGCTAAGGCCATAATAAAAGAATTACTAGATTCTCATCCATTTTTTCTAGAAATTTGGGGTGGGCGAGCTATTTTTTTAATATACTTTTTATCAAATTTTGTGAAAAATGCTGTCGTTTTAAAAGAAATTTACCAAAATTGGCCTAAAATCAAAATAAAAATTTTTGAGGCGGGTGAAAATAATGGGGGGGGGGTGAGAATCTAGGATATTTTATATTATGGCCTTGAGGTAGTTACCACCATAGATGTCTGACATTTGGTTAGATATGAGGACTCCTATGTCTTTTTCCATATCATAATATATAAAATATTTTGCCCATGAACAACCATTTCTTATGTTATATTCTAAAAGCATGTACCTTTAAGGAAATTCGGTGAAAATTTCAAGAAATTGACATGATAGCTTCACTAGATTTTGAAGACTTACAAATTCTATATAAAGCCTATGAAAAATCTAGAAAACTGACATTTCTTTCCATATTTTACTGTGTTTATCCAAAATGCTTTTACCTCTTTCAATTGCTATTGTGGTACCAATCTATCAAATTGGTAACACAACCGGAGTGAAAGAGGTACCGGTAAAAGATTGCTGAACCAATCTTACAATTTCACAATTCAATTGACGCAATCAAATTGTAAAATTGGTTGAGCAATTACTTACAACAGAAATTCTTAACTTTCAGATTGGTTTGTGTAACAGGTTCAGGTAAAAAAACTAAATGGTTTGTTTATTTACATTGAGCAATTAAGCTTTCAAGAATTGCAAAAAATTGAAAATACTTAATATTTGGTTTACGGTCTATTTTCAGTAAACAATAAATATTTTGGGGTTGTTTGGAATATATGTTCATAAAAAATAATAGCAATTTGTATAATTTTTATGCTAAAAATGGAAAATGAAAAAATTACAAAGGGAGGTCATAAATGCGATATAATTATCTCCCATAATTATGGTATAACACCACCAATTCGGAAACCAGTCGGGCACATATGTGAATTTAGTCCCTATAGGAGACGATATAGTTCCAATATAGTGTTTATTTTGTTACATATTGAAGATGTTGGCAGCTGAATCTTATTTAATTGGAAGGTTGATACTGTAAGGCTCCTTTTGAGCCTAAATTTATATAATTTCTTCTAGGAATAAAAATTTTATAGGCATGTGCGGCGGATTAATTTTTTCTGTAAAATTCAAGCAGGAAGTACCAGTCCTTGTGGTGTTCACTGCCGGGAACCAGTTCTTTCTTATATGCAAGTTAAGGGATGTTGATTTTCTCTTGAGAGTTTCTTGAAAGATGTCTTTTTAAGTTGAGACAGGTGTCACTTCATTTAAACTTTTAGTAAAATTTCTACAAAGTTTCAAACATGCACAATTTAACATGGGAGTCCGACTGGTTTCATGAGGGCATGAAACTGGTTTTTTCTTAAGATTCGCATAAACAGACTCAAAGTAGCTGTGATTTCCTTGGTATAAATGATAAGCAAGTAATTTTTGCCAATACATGTAGTAAGTCATGACACACGCAGTTTTGTATTCCTGATTTGGGGGGGGGGGGGTGAAGCATTTTTTTTTTTTTATAAACGAAAGGTCTCAAATCTTCAGACTAGATATCAATTTATGTTTTTTACATATTCTCAGCGACAATTAAGTTGCATTTTCGAAGATATCTTCACTACAATGCATTCAATATACTTTAATAGATCCGCGATAATGCAATAGTCTGAACCCGGGGGGTCTCTTCCTATATATTGGTATACACAGACGTACTGCTGTAATGGGTCACTTTTTTGACAAGTCAAATATATCAATGGGGTGCAATTATATCAATGGGTAGATAATTTGGCATACCATTATTAAAATCATGTTTGTGTTACATCTAATCTTAATTATTGAGATTAAATGTAACAAAAAATAACCTAATTGTAAATTATATTACAAAAACAGTGTCCAGTGTGCAATAATTGCACTGGTAACAATAAAACATAAATAGCTCACAATATTTGAATGGGTCCGGATTTTCAACGGGAAAATATATGAATGGGTATGGTTTTCCAAAATATTGAATATATGAATGGGGGGTGTTTTGAAAATCTCAGCCGTACATCTGTACCCAAAGTTATAGGTTGAGACCCCCCGGGGAGTCTGAACATTCCGAAAATCAAAGTACAAAAGCACTAATGAGCATGTTTTTATTTCAGCCCATTAATTCTTTAGATATGGACTTTTCTATCTGAAATTAGTTGTTTTACGTTACATATACATTGTAGAAGACGAAATAAAAACACGAATGGACCTACAGGCCATTTTTTGTCTCGCCCGCGACGAAAGGCGCGGAAAGCGAGACATATGCGTACAAAGTATGACGGCGGTGGCGGCGACGGCGGCGGTGTAAACTTTCATGTTAAGTTTTTGTGATTAGGTCACTTTCTCAGTAACTATAAGTGGTAGGTCAATGATATTTGGTATGTAGATTGGTCTTAGGTAGTACATGACAGTCTGTCATATGGCTTTTGTCCTTGACCTCAATTTCATGGTCTAGTGATTATGTTAGGTTTTAGTGATTTGGTCACTTTCTCAGTAAGTATTTGTGGTAGGTGTAGGATATTTGGTATGTAGGTAGGTCTTGGTGAGTACATGACAGTCTGCCATTTGGCTTTTGTCCTTGACCTCAATTTCATGGTATAGTGATTATGTTAGGTTTTAGTGATTTGGTCACTTTCTCAGTAAGTATTTGTGGTAGGTGAAGGATATTTGGTATGTAGGTAGGTCTTGGTGAGTACATGACAGTCTGCCATTTGGCTTTTGTCCTTGACTTCAATTTCATGGTCTAGTGATCATGTTAAATATTATGATTAGGTCACTAAAGTTAGTACTAGTGATGAGACAGTAATATTTGATATGTAGATTTGTTTTGGATAGTACATGACAGTTTGCTACATGAGTTTTGTTCTTGACCTCAATTTCACGGTCTAGTAACCATGTAATTTTTTCCTGATCAATTCAGTTTCTAAGAAACTGTTAGTTGTAGGTACTTATTATTTTGTGTGGGTTAGTCTTGTTTTCAGTATCTATCAGTGGTAGGTCATTAATATTTGGAATTTTGGTTTTGGATGTCAGATATGTGACAGTCTGCTACATTGCTTTTGTCAGTTAATCTAATTTCACAGTGTAGTGAACATGTTAAGTTTTCTGATTTAGGCAGTTTGAGTTTTCACATCAATTTTGCGATAAAGCAGGGACGGGCGAGACATCAATTTGGGTCCACACTTGTTTCTGTTATAGGTATAAAACAACCAATTTGGAAACCAGTCGGGCACATATGTGAATTTAGTCCCTATAGGAGACGTTATAGTTCCAATATAGTGTTTATTTTGTTATATATTGAAGATGTTGGCAGCTGAATCTTATTTAATTGGAAGGTTGATACTGTAAGGCTCCTTTTGAGCCTAAATTTATAAAATTTCTTCTAGAAATAAAAATTTTATAGGCATGTGTGGCGGATTAATTTTCTCTGTAAAATTCAAGCAGGAAGTACCAATCCTTGTGTTGTTCACTGCCGGGAACCAGTTCTTTCTTATATGCAAGTTAAGGGATGTTGATTTTCTCTTCAGAGTTTCTTGAAAGATGTTTTTTTAAGTTGAGACAGAGGTCACTTCATTTAAACTTTTAGTAAAATTTCTACAAAGTTTCAAACATGCACAATTTAACATGGGAGTCTATGGGAGACTGAATTAGTAGTGTTATACCTAAATACAAAAAAATCACAAAATTCGGATTTCCTTCAAAAGCTGCTTCTTTTGATACCTAACTATCAAGTTGGACCCATTTTGTCAAATTTTAACTTATTTTGTTGTCAATATGTTTTGAATACCATATTTGGACATTAAAACCGATGTTACGTCATAGTTTTACTGGTTTCACGCAAAGCAGTTGAAATACGCATTGTAAAGCCAAAATATGCATTGTGTATTGATTTAAAGCTGAAACGTCAGTTGAAAATACAGCAAAGAACGTGTTTGGATAAAAAACGAAAAAAAAGTGCATTAGTAATGAAAATTCAAAGCGATTTTCGGACCTTCAAATTTATCATTTCGATGATTCTGACTGCTACCACTTCTAATTTTGAGGGCATAAAACTGGTTTTTTCTTAAAATTCGCATAAACAGACTAAAAGTAGCTGTGATTTCCTTGGTATAAATGATAAGCAAGTAATTTTTGCCAATAGTAAGTCATGACACACGCAGTTTTGTATTCCTGATTTGGGGGGGGGGGGGGGGGGGNGCATTTTTTTTTTTTTTATAAACGAAAGGTCTCAGATCTTCAGACTAGATATCAATTTATGTTTTTTACATATTCTCAGCGACAATTAAGTTGCATTTTCGAAGATAACTTCACTACAATGCATTCAATATACTTTAATAGATCCGCGATAATGCAGTAGTCTGAACCCGGGGGGTCTCTTCCTATATATTGGTATACACAGACGTACTGCTGGAATGGGTCACTTTTTTGACAAGTCAAATATATCAATGGGGTGCAATTTTCATTAATCTGTTATATCAGTGGGTAGATAATTTGGCATACCATTATTAAAATCATGTTTGTGTTACATCTTATCTTAATTATTGAGATTAAATGTAACAAAAAATAACCTAATTGTAAATTATATTACAAAAACAGTGTCCAGTGTGCAATAATTGCACTGGTAACAATAAAACATAAATAGCTCACAATATTTGAATGGGTCCGGATTTTCAACGGGAAAATATATGAATGGGTATGGTTTTCCAAAATATTGAATATATGAATGGGGGGTGTTTTGAAAATCTCAGCCGTACATCTGTACCCAAAATTATAGGTTGAGACCCCCCGGGGAGTCTGAACATTCCGAAAATCAAAGTACAAAAGCACTAATGAGCACGTTTTTATTTCAGCCCATTAATTCTTTAGATATGGACTTTTCTATCTGAAATTAGTTGTTTTACGTTACATATACATTGTAGAAGATGAAATAAAAACACGAATGGACCTACGGGCCATTTTTTTCTGTTATAGGTATAAAACAACCAATTCAGAAACCAGTCGGGCACATATGTGAATTTAGTCCCTATAGGAGACGTTATAGTTCCAATATAGTGTTTAATTTGTTATATATTGAAGATGTTGGCAGCTGAATCTTATTTAATTGGAAGGTTGATACTGTAAGGCTCCTTTTGAGCCTAAATTTATAAAATTTCTTCTAGAAATAAAAATTTTATAGGCATGTGCGGCGGATTAATTTTCTCTGTAAAATTCAAGCAGGAAGTACCAATCCTTGTGATGTTCACTGCCGGGAACCAGTTCTTTCTTATATGCAAGTTAAGGGATGTTGATTTTCTTTTGATAGTTTCTTGAAAGATGTCTTTAAAAAATTAAGTTGAGACAGGTGTCACTTCATTTAAACTTTTAGTAAAATTTCTACAAAGTTTCAAACATGCATAATTTAACATGGGAGTCTATGGGAGACTGAATTAGTGGTGTTATACCTAATACAAAAAATCACAAAATTCGGATTTCCTTCAAAAGCTGCTTATTTTGATACCTAACTATCCAGTTGGACCCATTTTGTCAAATTTCAACTTATTTTGTTGTCAATGTGTTTTGAATACCATATTTGGACATTAAAACCGATGTTACGTCATAGTTTTACTGGTTTCACGCAAGCAGTTGAAATACGCATTGTAAAGCCAAAATATGCATTGTGTATTGATTTAAAGCTGAAATGTCAGTTGAAAATACAGCAAAGAACGTGTTTGGATAAAAAAAAAACGAGAAAAAAGTGCATTAGTAATGAAAATTCAAAGCGATTTTCGGACCTTCAAATTTATCATTTCGATGATTCTGACTGCTACCACTTCTAATTTTGAGGGCATAAAACTGGTTTTTTCTTAAGATTCGCATAAACAGACTCAAAGTAGCTGTGATTTCCTTGGTATAAATGATAAGAAAGTAATTTTTGCCAATAGTAAGTCATGACACACACAGTTTTGTATTCCCTATTTGGGGGGGTGAAGCATTTTTTTTTATAAAGGAAAGGCCTCAAATCTTCAGACTAGATATCAATTTATGTTTTTTATATATTCTCAGCGACAATTAAGTTGCATTTTCGAAGATTACTTCACTACAATGCATTCAATATACTTTAATAGATCCGCGATAATGCAATAGTCTGAACATTCCGAAAATCAAAGTACAAAAGCACTAATGAGCACGTTTTTATTTCAGCCCATTAATTCTTTAAATATGGACTTTTCTATCTGAAATTAGTTGTTTTACGTTACATATACATTGTAGAAGACGAAATAAAAACACGAATGGACCTACGGGCCATTTTTTTCTGTTATACAAAAAATCACAAAATTCGGATTTCCTTCAAAAGCTGCTTCTTTTGATACCTAACTATCAAGTTGGACCCATTTTGTCAAATTTCAACTTATTTTGTTGTCAATGTGTTTTGAATACCATATTTGGACATTAAAGCCGATGTTACGTCATAGTTTTACTGGTTTCACGCAAGCAGTTGAAATACGCATTGTAAAGCCAAAATATGCATTGTGTATTGATTTAAAGCTGAAACGTCAGTTGAAAATACAGCAAAGAACGTGTTTGGATAAAAAAACGAGAAAAAAGTGCATTAGTAATGAAAATTCAAAGCGATTTTCGGACCTTCAAATTTATCATTTCGATGATTCTGACTGCTACCACTTCTAATTTTGAGGGCATGAAACTGGTTTTTTCTTAAGACTCGCATAAACAGACTCAAAGTAGCTGTGATTTCCTTGGTATAAATGATAAGAAAGTAATTTTTGCCAATAGTAAGTCATGACACACGCAGTTTTGTATTCCCAATTTGGGGGGGGGGGGGGGGATGAAGCATTTTTTTTTTATAAACGAAAGGTCTCAAATCTTCAGACTAGATATCAATTTATGTTTTTTACATATTCTCAGCGACAATTAAGTTGCATTTTCGAAGATTACTTCACTACAATGCATTCAATATACTTTAATAGATCCTCGATAATGCAATAGTCTGAACATTCTGAAAATCAAAGTACAAAAGCACTAATGAGCACGTTTTTATTTCAGCCCATTAATTCTTTAAATATGGACTTTTCTATCTGAAATTAGTTGTTTTATGTTACATATACATTGTAGAAGACGAAATAAAAACACGAATGGACCTACGGGCCATTTTTTTCTGTTATAGGTATAACACAACCACTACGGAAACCAGTCGGGCACATATGTGAATTTAGTCCCTATAGGAGACGATATAGTTCCAATATAGTGTTTATTTTGTTACATATTGAAGATGTTGGCAGCTGAATCTTATTTAATTGGAAGGTTGATACTGTAAGGCTCCTTTCGAGCCTAAATTTATAAAATTTCTTTTAGAAATAAAAATTTTATAGGCATGTGCGGCGGATTAATTTTCTCTGTAAAATTCAAGCACCAATCCTTGTGTTGTTCACTGCCGGGAACCATTTCTTTCTTATATGCAAGTTAAGGGATGTTGATTTTCTCTTGAGAGTTTCTTGAAAGATGTCTTTTTAAGTTGAGACAGGTGTCACTTCATTTAAACTTTTAGTAAAATTTCTACAAAGTTTCAAACATGCACAATTTAACATGGGAGTCTATGGGAGACTGAATTAGTGGTGTTATACCTAATACAAAAAATCACAAAATTCGGATTTCCTTCAAAAGCTGCTTATTTTGATACCTAACTATCTTGTCAAATTTCAACTTATTTTGTTGTCAATGGGTTTTGAATACCATATTTGGGCATTAAAACCGATGTTACATCATAGTTTTAAACATGCACAATTTAACATGGGAGTCTATGGGAGACTAAATTAGTGGTGTTATCATAATAAAAACAGTAGTTTCATATTTTCCTCCCAAAAATGATCAACATAATAAAAATTCAGAATATTTGCAAAAGTAAAGATTAGAATTTCCCTCTACCAAGAAAATTTTCATGGTATAAGGCAGTTTTCATTCATAAATTGATAATAAAGATTAAGAAGATATCAATTGGAAGAGGTAAAAGCATTTTGGATATGCACAGTAAAATTACTTGTATCTAATTATCAGGTACATGAACCTATTATTTTTTCTTGTTTATTGTCAACCATTTCATTAAAATCCTACTAATTCAGAACACTTTTGACATCTGGCCTAAAAGGCTCTTGGAAAATGCCGGTTTTCTTGAGGATCAATCTCTAAAACCATGCACAATAAAGGAAACTAAATAATTCCTAAACAAGAGTTGTTGATATTAATCTATTTGCATTTGTTTCAAAAATCCAAAATACCATATACCTCGTATTGGGGCCGCCATCCTTAATTTTGTTTGAAATCCTTAAGGGCCCTCTCAAAATTCCCACTAGAAACCGTCATTTCCAAATTTATTTCATATATTTTCCCTTATAGATTTGTTTTTTATCAATTGGGCATGTGTATGCATCCACTAAGGTTTCCAGTTGTACAAATAATCTACCCCCCTTATTCTTTTCTTTTGTCTTCTTTTACATGGTGTACTTATGAAAGATCTAAGAATTTCTTTTCAAGAGCTTTGTTTTGAAACACCTTTGTGAACTTCAGCTATACAAGGTGACATTTTTGTTCTACTTAATAAGCGCCCCCCCCCCCTTCAAATTTTTCTACGAGGAATATGGTACTTGATTTAGAGTGCATTTGTTTCTAACAGCAAATGATGCAAACTACAGGCCACGTTCATCATCGTTTAGCAAACGACAAGGGAGATAGAAACAAATGCGTCGTTTGCTTAAAAATAGTGACCCCCATTAACCTTTTAAAAATAGACATAAATAGTATTTGTAAACATGCAGAACATATAACAAAATAAATGATCTGCATAAAATACATGTGTTGCTGATAATTAAACGATGGAGTTAGAAACAAATGCATCGCATAATGTGCGATAATGGGACAAATGACTATGACGAACGACTTCTCGATGATTTCTCGCATCCATCGTTTGTGCAAACGATGGCATCGTTTGCATCGTTTGTGTTAGAAACAAACAGGCTAAACGACTACGTGCATTGTCGTTTGTATTGTTTGTCTTAGAAACAAATGAACTCTTATTGTATGATATTTGTAACCCTTTTTGGTATAATTTCCCAGTTTGGACACAATATCCAGTTTGGGAGAGTGCACATTTGTTAAATGTCAAAATGAATGAAAACTTGTGAACAACTGAAGATGGTATAACTTAAAAGCATAGTTGCCAACCTCTGACAATGAAAAATCATGTCATGACATGACATGAGATACCAAAAAGCGTGTGAAAACGCGCGACATACTTTCGGTTTATTGTACAAAATTTTAAAATTTACCAATATAAACTCCCATATTTGTATTCAACATTTACCTGTTTTGCTGATTTTAGAACTACCTGACTAGGTACATATTTAAAACAATTACAAGTTTGGTTGAATTTACAGGACAAATAAGGCAAAAAATTAGCAGAGTTCTCAGCCTGTCCTTGATGATCCCATTATTCAACAATTGTTTTGTAGCTGGCAAGGAGGAAATGGGCTTGGACCCATTTTGACAGATAGATGGTTTCAAATGAGCCCTAGCTTTTGTATATCTGACTATATCACTTTCTGTAAATTATTTAATATAAATGAGCAAACTGCATATCCCCCCTAAATCACGATCTCTTTCTTTGACTTTAAATTAATTCATCAAACTCGGAGTCCCAAATTTTGTTTTGGTATCCCTGATCCGGTACAAAAATATCGTTTTCTCTTTGCACTCGTGGGTTTAGTCGTCGTACCCAAGCAAGAAATTTATTGAAACGATTTAAAATCAGCTGTTTCTCCGAATTGAAGTTAGCAATTTACCGTATGGTCATGAAAAGTCCGGATAATCACGGGGATCGATAGCGCTAATAACCAAAAACATTCGCAACGGGTGTGGAAAAGTCCAGAGAATCACGAAAAACGCGATATCGCTAATAACCAAAAACGTAAACAACGAAAAAGCGTGTAATGGCGTGTGAAGTTCTGAAAAGCGTGTACACGCCGTGTAACAAAATCTACGCGTGTAAACCGTTGAAAAAGCGTGTGTAACATGCGAAAATCATGTGAGTTGGCAACTATGCTTAAAAGGAAAGAAGATAGTCTTCTTTGATAGTCATATAGATCATGATAACTCTCACATTGAGTTAAATAAGTTTTACAAATGTTTGAAAGCAAGGTTTGCTGAGCTTTTAAACTCTTTTTTTAGTTCACCTGGCCTAAAAGGCCATGTGAGCTTTTGCCATCACTATGCATCCGTCATCCATCTGTCTGTCTGTCCGTCTGTCTGTCTGTCTGTCAACAATTTCAGAAATCTTCTCCTCTGAAACCACTGGGCCAAATGTAACCAAACTTGGCCTGAATCATCATCAGGGTATGGCTTCTCAAACTGATGTTCAGTTTGTCCCTCTGTCGAACAACAGGTCCGCCATTGCTAAAAATAAAACATAGTGGTAAATTGCAGTTTTTGGCTAATAAATTGAAAACTGTTACAGATATAAAAAATCTGACATTGGGTAAAAATGATCAGCATGATTAGATCCATCCACTGTGCAATTTTGAAGAAAATCTGAAACCCATCTTGGAGTTATAGCCCTTTTTCAGTTAAATTTTCAAAATTTTTGCATTTTTAATTTTTTAATTCAAAAAGTGTAACAGATAGAGGTCAAGTGTAAATAGCATATCAAGATCTACCCACCCTGAAATTTTTTAAGAAAATCCATAAAACCTTGTAGGAGTTATTGCCCTTTTTTCACCAAATTTTGAAAATTTTCTTATTTTTCATCTTTTATTTCCAAAACTATAGAAGATGAAGGTTAAGTGTAAATTGATGAAATGTTTGCCATGCTGTGGCGACTTCAAAACTGATGTTGAAAATTGTTCCTTGACCGCCATTTTCAAAATGGCCGCCAAAGAAGGCGTGAAAATTCAACATTGTCCGATTTCAATGAAATTTGGTTTCAAAATAGATATTGATGTTGCGACTTCAAATCTGGTGTCGAAAATTGTTTGTTGACCGCCATTTTCAAAATGGCCACCAAAAAAGGCTTCTGTCATCTGTCGTCCTTCTTCCGTCTGTCCGTCATAAAATTTTCATTCAAACATCTTCTCCTCTGAAACCACTGGGCGAATTGGAACCAAACTTGGTCACAATAGTTCTTTGGTGTTCCCCTTAAAAAAATGTGTTCAGCAAGTCTGCACATCATCCAAGATGGCGGCCAGCGAGGATCTTTGTTGAAAATTGGACCCTTTATATTCAAAGATCTTCTCCTTTGAAACTACTTTGCCAATTGGAACCAAACTTTGTCTCAATAGTCCTTAGGTCGCCCCTCTTTAAAAATATGTCCGACAAGTCTGTATTTTATCCAAGATGGCTGCCAGCAGGGAATGTGGTTTTAACATTAAACCCATTTGGGAAAGTATTCAAAGATCTTCTTCTATGAAACAACTGCGTCAATCAGACAGCCCTGATAACTGTAAGGCAACCAGTCATTGATCAGTTGATTGAAGAAACATCGGGCAAGCCGAGGCAGGAAAATTATTAAACCAAGTTGACTACTCTCTTTCACAAGCAGATGACACTGTTATGGAAGCGGACGCAATCCTTGCAAGCTTGCGCTCTGGTCACGGCAAAAAGAGTGATCAGGTCGGTCACAATCCTGCATGCTTTACATTTAATCCTAGCTTAGATCTGCATGTAGAATTTCCTTTGCTAGTTGGGAGGGAGGAGGGGGGGGG
>MJUU01067005.1:6554-18518 GCA_002080025.1 Modiolus philippinarum | reverse complement strand
CACAATGGTCCTTAGATGGTCCCTTCCAAAAAAGGTATCCGACAGGTCCATACCTAATCCCAGATGGCCACCAGCCGGGAACATAGTTTTAACTTTGAACCCTATGGAAATTACATTCAAAGATCTTCTTCTCAGAAACTACCTGTCCAATTATAACCAAACGTAGTCACAATGGTCCTTAGATGGTCCCTTCCAAAAAAGGTATCCGGCAGGTCCGTACCTCATCCAAGATGGCCGCCAGTGGGGAACATAGTTTTAACATTGGACCCTATGGGAAAGACATTCAAAGATCTTCTTCTCAGAAACTACCAGTCCAATTATAAGCAAACTTAGTCACAATGGTCCTTAGATGGTCCTTCCCAAAAAAGGTATCCAGCAGGTCCGTACCTCATCCAAGATGGCAGCCAGCGGGAACAAAGTTTTAACATTGGACCCTATGGAAAAGACGTTCAAAGAATAAATCTTCTTCTCAGAAACTACAAGTCCAATTATGACCAAACTTAGTCACAATGGCCCTTAGGAGGTCCCATCCAAAAAAATATATCTGGCAGGTCCATACCTCATCCAAGATGGCCACCATCTGGAACATAGTTTTTACATTGGCCCTTTTGATTTTAAGATGAACCTCTGCCCAAATTTTTGAATTTTTATTTGAATTGTGGTTTCAGCATTATGTATTACCTTGATTATAAGGGGAACCCCTGCCCAATTTTTTTCAATGTTGTTCTGTTATGGGATGTAATGGATGGTGGATCTTTCAGTTGCCATGGACACCAAACAAGAATACTGTAATTTTAGAAAAAAAGTATTCTGCTAAATTTTATGTTTTGTTTTTTCTATTAGAAATTCCTTTTATCTATGTCGGCCATGGTCCAGGTGAGCGATACAGGCTCTTGAGAGCCTCTTGTTGTACCTTTACTATGCATTAACTTTACATATTAATTTGATATTTGTTAAATGGTTACATCTTGGTAAGGCACACATTTTGTTTGATTTTTTTTCAATAAAAATTTTGTTGTAGTCCAACAATGCCATAAAGTTTTAGTTGGCAGTGAACTTGAATATCATGCCAGACGAATCGGAAAGTCCAGAGGCCCTGGAGGACATTAGGTCAGGCAAATGAGGGAAAGCTGGCAGACCGAAGATAAATTTACAGGACCTACAGTTTCAATGCTTATAGGAAATGGCAATTTTTCACCTGACATTAGGTCCTGCTGGCTGATATTTTTTGCCAGACCGACTCAAAGTTTTGCCTTATTTGTCCTTTGGGTCAGGCAGTTTTCGATATGTCTGCATGCACTATTGGGGCAGCAGTTTATTAATATTTGAATATTTATCTTTACCTTAACATTACTTGGTCGACCAGCGGAGAAAATCCTGACCTGACAGAGGGCTTTAATTAAAATATCCAAGGGAGATAAGTGAGTCACTTTGGACAACCTAATATTTGAATTTTATCTGCACTGTAGAGACACATTAGTTGTCAGAAAAGCCATTTCTAGACCACTGAAGGCTATTTAATTGTAAGGACCTGCCATGAAAGGTGCAGCAGTTTTTCTTTTCATTTGACCAACAGAAGAGCTGGACATTTAAATTTCGAGCTGGTCAGATGTAACCATTCAGTTTACCAAAGATTTGTCCATTAGTATGTATGGCAAAAGTAAAATAATCGGTAGTCACATCTAAGCAGTTGTAAATTGAAATGTCAAGTTCGGCCTTTGGTCAATTGAAAAGCAGAACTAATCAATGTCAGGTGTTTGTAAAATATGAAGAAGGAAATTTAAAAATTGATTGGGCGATAGGAATTTGAGAAATGACAACGGTCATAGTGGATGGACTATAATTATGTGCTCTAATTCATAGTAAATCTACAGTAACTTAACAAATGCTATTTATTAATTAAGGTCCTAGTTCATGGATTTCATTGTCAATTGCAGTTCGCAGTAACAGCACCAAATAAAAGTTCACAAATTTTGCTTTGATCCAGTTCTCAAATGTTTTTGTAAATCTCAAGTCACTTAGGACATGATATAAAATATCGTAGATTCTCATCCCCACCCGCCCTGATTTTTTCGTCCGCCTCAAATTTTTTTTGGATTTTTTGTCCAATTTGGGTGTTTTTTTTTAACATGTTGAAATTGCAGCTTTTTCACAAAATTTGATATAAAAAATAGAATTGGTATGCCAGCCCCAAATTTTGAGAAAAAAAAAATGGACGAGAATCTAGGAATCATTTTATTATGGCCTTAACTGATTGGTAAATCTGTAGTGGTGGATTTAGAGAGCCCTGGAGGGCCCGTGCCCCCCCTAAGGTTTGAAAATATTAAAAATTCCTAGGTTTTTTTTTGAAAATTGGGCCCCCCTTTGGAAAATTTTTTGGTAGAGCCCCTCTTAGAAGAGAGTCTAGATCCGCCACTAATCTTCACAGACCCTTAGAGTAGATTTTGTTATTATTGGAGCATTTTTCCCTGATCTTTGTTAATTCTCAACTTAACAGTATTAATGTTCATATGTAATTTATTTTAAATCCCAATTGAAATATTGAAATGTGCAATTTGGATTCCAGTCTATTTGTGTCAAATAACATTCACTTGATCTAGTTGCCAATGTCAGGTCATCCTTCATCTCAAATATACAGTCAGTGGCCAAAAGTGTTGGCGCATAGGATTTTTATGCCCTGCCACGTAGTGGAAGGGGCATATAGATTTACCCTTGTCTGTCCGTCCGTACGTCCCGATGTTAAGTATTGCGTTTAGGTCCATATTTTGGTTACCTCTTGTAATATTTTGATAATATTACATCGGTACATGCACCTCGATTAGTACTACCAGATTCACTAACAATTAGGGATCCATGACCTACATTTCACGTTTGAGTGACTTTTGTTAAATTTTGCATTTAGGTCCATTTCTCATCAACTACTCATCATACCACAATGATGTCTCATCAAATTAATCACCTTGATGAGTACTACCAAAATCATCACGAATTGAGTGGCTTTGACCTATATTTTATGCTTGAGTGACTTTTGTTAAATTTTGCGTTTAGGTCCATTTCTCATCAACTACTCATCATACCACAATGATGTCTCATCAAATTAATCACCTTGATGAGTACTACCCAAATCATCAAGAATTAAGTGGCTTTGACCTATATTTTACGCTTGAGTGACTTTTGTTAAATTTTGCGTTTAGGTCCATTTCTCATCAAGTACACATCATACCACAATGATATTTTATCAAATTAATCACCTTGATGAGTATTACCCAAATCATCAAGAATTAAGTGGCTTGACCTTTATTTTACGCTTGAGTGACTTTTGTTAAATTTTGCGTTTAGGTCCATTTCTCATCAAGTACACATCATACCACAATGATGTTTCATCAAATTAATCACCTTGATGAGTACTACCCAAATCATCAAGAATTAAGTGGCTTTGACCTATATTTTATGCTTGAGTGACTTTTGTTAAATCTTGCATTTAGGTCTATTTCTCAACAACTAAACATGCTATCACAATCGTGATACGTCATATAAATCACCTTGACAGATGCTATTCAAATCAAGGACAATTAAGTGTCTTTGACCTACATTTTATGCTTGAGTAACTTTTGGTAAAATTTGTGTTTTAAGGTCCATAAACAACTACACAACATATCATGATATTTCATGAAGAGACCAATCTTGGTGAGAACTACCTAATTGTAAGACAATTTTTCCTTTGACTTTGACCGACATTTTACCCATGAATGTAAATTTTTGCATTGGGTCCATTTTTTAACAACTAGGTGTTTAATCAAATAAATGGCTTAAGTTCTCTATTGCGATAAATTTTACGGCGGGGCATCCGTGTCTTATAGACACATTCTCTAGTTTTAGTATATATTTGATGTAAAACCACATTTTTTCAAAAAAAGTATTGTGATGTCAATTCTTATCCGATTTCTATGAAAATTTCACTGATAAACTCAGAATTTTTCAAAGTTTGCTTGTTTATTTTGACACAATTTTCTGACATGCAGTTTTAAAGAATCACTGATTTAAGCATGGAGTGTAAAATTTGGGATCATTATTCCCTATTTATGCAAGTAAAATTGTGACGTCAAAATTTTAATTTCTGTTTAAATCATGAATTCTTTGAAACTACAGTTCAGAAAATAACACTGAAATAAACAAGTAAACTTCACAAGATTCTTTGTTTATCTGTAAAATTTTCATTGAAATCGGGTAAGAATTGACCTCACAATAATTTTTTGAAAAAATGTGGTTTTACATGAAATACATAGTAAAAAATCTTATGTGCCAACACTTTTGGCCACTGACTGTATATTTCCCATTATTCAGGGCAAGCTGACAACATTAAGTCCATAGAGTCTGTAAGTCTGGTCATGTGACACCGTGATTTTACGATAAAATTTATATTAGAAAAACGTTTCCCGCCAGAGCATGACGTTTCCAGTATAATGACATTCAAATTTTTGTTTGAAATGTCATTTGTGATTGTAAAAGATGTAACTTCCGTACCCTGTTCAAAATTGAACGAGACTTACAGACCCTATTGATTTCATAAATACATTTGAATACACATATATTTATAGGAATTCCACATCTTGTTTTGTATTTATTGATTCAGTATATCAGGGGTCTCAATTGGTATCCCCTTTCCAAAATTTCCTCAATTTTCCTCCCTATTACTGTTTCTTGGGTAAGAAAATATTGTACAATGAGTCATAAAGGGCCAGTTTTTCCCAAACAGTTTTCATTGGTTTCCCATTTTCACATGCATCTTTTTTCTGCCTATTTCCTGCTTACTCAAAAAGACAAATCACACTTTCCGCTTATAACCTGTGGAGACCTACTATATATATACATGAGGACATTTGATAATACTTTAAGGCCAAAACAAAAAATACCCTAGATTCTCATCCTAACTGGCCCCAATTTTTTCAGCCCCCCCCCCCAGGTTTAATTTTATTTTTGCTCCTTAATTTGGTAATTTTCTTCATAATTAATAAAAATAAAAATTTGCCCATCTGCCCTATATTTTCAAGAAGTAATGATGGAGCTGTAGGGATTTTTTTTTTAAAATGGCACAGCTTGTATGTGTAAATGGAGAAAAAAAAAAACTAAATATGACAAATTCATAAATATATTACGTGACCAGTTGAAGTTTATACTACACACACATAAAGTTAGTGTGAATCAAGTAGAAGTGGTTTACAGGATAAAAAGTACAATGTTGATGACAAAAATGATTCCAACTAAAGTATCAGACCTGTCAAAGCTCACAGGATCCACATGAGACTCACATGAAGCTAATTATTCAAATTTGCTGCAAATTCTTTTGATTCTTCAATTTTTTCCTTTATTCTTTGACAATTTTTTGCAAATTCAAGCGAAACAATTTTCAAAACTTAACAGATCTGAGGTTTCCATGTTAATTCAGCATCCAGTAAGTTGAACTTCATACACTTTGGCATTTTCTGTACTGCCTTTTACTCTGGTACATCCAGTGTACACTTTCCCTTGTGATAATGCCATGGAATATGGATCATCTATTCCTATATCCCTGGTGTTAATGTGAGTTATCAGTTGTCCTATGTTGTTTAGAATATGAAGGACTTCAGTATAATAGTCAGTCACAATGATATTGTCTAATGGTGTTGTTACTATATATACTGGTGTAAACGGTGTGTCTTCAGTGTTAATATCTGGATGTCCAGTATATATATTTACTATATCTCCATCTTGTCCTAATACAACTACTCGACCTCTGACATCAGAAACACGATCTATAACACTGATGTTTCCATTGTCAGTACTAGTTATTCCCCAGGGATATGTAAATATACGTTGATTATTTCTATCATATTCATATACTTCCCTATGTCTACCTTTCTTATTCATGGATATGACAGCACGTCTTCCTGTGACTGGGAATACACCTCCAACATTTATAGCACCGACTATAACATTATAATCCTTGGTAACATGGACAGCTGTCGGAATTAATGGATCTACATTGTAGTTAGTATCTGTTACTTTGTTTGTACTACTACTGATCTGTTTAAGTACTGATCCTGTATTGGGAACAAGTAGTAGATCATTTGACGGTGTAACAGCCATATCACAGATCTCAATGTTAAAGTTGGACATGATCTTCAGTGTCTTTACTTCAGGTTTTACTTCCTGTAGTACATGCTGATTACTGATCCACAATGAATCCAGGGTGGATGCCATTAAATGAACTGCAGAAATATCAGTAGTATACTCCTTTATGACTTGTAATGATGGATCTGCTGGGGTAGGTTGTACTTGTAATGTAAATTGTCTGCTTGTGTAGTCTGTAAAAACCCAAAATTGGCCTCAATTATTTCACCTGGTATAAATGTTTGCATGGGTCTGAATGTGAATTGCAGTGTCTCTTCTTCTTCCTGTAGACATTTCTCCAACTCTTTTGTCAAACTGAATATTTTGCTAGCATCATTAGAATCCATGACTTCTTCCATTTGTTTTCCCTTTTCTTCCTTTTCTGTCTTTAATGAGATGACTCTGTTTTCTTCTTTCTCAATATTTGCATTCAATGTCTGCCAAGTTTGATCCAATTCTTTCAAAAGCTTCGCAGTGTACAGATCAACAGCTTTTTTCAAAGATATGTTCTGAGCCAGAATATTTTCCCTTGCTCCTTTATATTTTTCATATTGCTTGTTCTTTATGTCATTCAACTGATTTTGCCCTTTTGAAAGTTGATCTATATTAATGTTGATTTTATTTTTTCCAGCCTTCAATTTTTGAAGTTGAATCTGAAAACCTTCCCCGATTTCAACAAGTTCATGACCTTTGTGAACTTTAGCTATACAAGGCGGACAGACCAACTGGTCACATGACTTACAAAACATAAAACAAACTTGCCCTAAGTGTTCTTTGCATTGAATATTCCTGAAATCCGGTTCCTCAGTATGAAGTCCTATATCCTTTATATCTATAACTTTATGGTGTCTGGCATTTTTAATATTGATATGTCTCCTATCCTTACATCTATGGCACATCAGTAAATCACAATCCATACATTTCCATGAAATTTGTGTTTCCGTTTCACATAACTGACAGGACATTGGAAATTGTCCTCTCAGTAGTGACTTCGAAAATGCCATTTTGAATGTATATATATATTGAATTCAGATTACCTGTAATTGTTTAAAGTTAGTACAGGTATTTACCTATACAGGTAATATTTAATGTGCAACCCAATACACCTTCAAAATTTTTTAAAAGGACATTCTTGCGTTTCATTAATTGCATGCTTTTTATAAAGGTTTAAATTGCAAGTCATTATTGAATAAAAAAAATCCTATACTGTTTCATAAGGTGTAAATATGTCCTTGTTCCAATCACTGCATTTTTATAATGAAATAACCATCTGAGGAGTAAATCATAGATTTTACTGTCTCAAACTGAGTTGTCTTGCAACGTTTAAGCAGAACTGGAAAACAAATATTTCCAACAATAAGATGTGGATTTGCCTACAGATAATAAAATACAACATCAGGTTATCTCTAAAATACAACATCAGGTTATCTCCCTTCTATTTTAACACCTCAAAACAGTAAGATCTTGTAACGTTTACACAGAACTGGAAAACATGATCTTATATATTTACCCGAAGACTGTAACACATTGATTTTATTCCCTGAAAATTCCTGGGTGGTCTTATCAAAGTTTAAGCATTACAAGCATGATCACACTCAGAACATGTACTTATAATTTTACCACATCAAAACATGGACAGTCGTGGTCCCCATCTGTGGACAGCATAGCTTTTTTTCTAGTGGACAGATCATTATTAAATTTTAGAAGGATGTTTCTTGGCACACTGGTAAGCCCAGGTTTTAATTTCAGGTTCCAGACCCCTTCTGTTTCTGATAAAGGGGCCAAAAAGTAATTAAATCAGGCGCTTTCACATATTTGCCTGTACAATCTTTGTTATTCATTGGATTTTGGTGAGGTTTCTTTCAGTGTGCTCCTGAAGAAATTTCCAATCACTGGGATTGATTATATATATAGCATATAATGTTGATGAGATAAACGGGGCCTAGCTGAAAGGGGTGAATCTCAAAAATAGATTTTTTAAATCTTTAGTTGGATTTTGATGCAGATGTCTTCAGTGTATTCCTTATGGACAATTAACATAGCACTGAAGGTAGTTGCCACCCTTGATTTCTGACACTTGGTCAGAATAAGCTTTCAGATTTTTTTTATCTTTATCTTAGTGCAAACAAGAGGCCCAGGATGTTGATTTTGACAAAGACCCGAAGATGTGGATTTTGACACATGTGGCATGTGACACAAACTCCTACCTTTTTATCCCCCCACTTAGCAAAAGCGGGGAGGGGGGGGGGGGNGGGTTATGTAATGCAGTCCGTCCATATGTACGTACATACATAGGTACGTGCGTTTGTAATGCTCCCCGATAGCTCTGGAACTATAAGAGATACAAATTTGAAACTCGGCACCATACTAGAGTATGATCTGAAGTAGTGCACTGTGGATTTGGCATTTAGGTCAAACGCCTTAGGGGCAAATTATGGGCGAAGAAGAATTTTCGCGATATCCAATTTTTGAAGAAATTTCCAAGGCCATTTGGGCTAGATAGTTGAAACTCTGGAACGACTCACAAATTATGTAGGAACTTCACAGAGGGTTTGGGAACTTTGGTATGACTCCTCAGGGCATGGCCTCTAGGGGGTCCAAAAAAAATGAAAAAAACTCGATTCCGCTGGAACTCCTCTTACAACTTAAATCGCAGAAACCTTTAAATAAGGGTATAATTAACACTATAAAAAGTGTGGTTTCGGAATTTTGAAATATGCCCTCAGGGCAGAAAAATGAGCGAAAATGTATTTCGAGATGTCCAGTAATAAGCAAAATCTTCTGAAGTATTCATGTTTGGAAGCTGAAACTTTGTATGTAAGTTCAATTATATGCATCTCATTTACTGATGATAGCAGACTTTTGGTATGACACCTGGGGGCATGCCCTTAAGGGGCCAAAATGTTGAACAATTAGTACTCATAAGAACAACTGGAACTCTATGTATAATTTCGATTTTGCGGTTTATATTTTCATGAGGAATTATTGGAATTGCTCTTTGAATGTGTTCTAAGCTTTTGGAATTTAGACCCCATTTAGACCCCGGTGCCAAATATGGTAAATTTCCTGAAAATGTCAAAGACTTATAATTGTTGAAATTCCAACATGAAGTTTTATAATTAAGCAAGTTTTTAATGTCATCAGCTAGTATGAACACTAGGATTTCAAAAACATGATTCTAATTTTGGTAATTTTCCTGAAACTCTCAAAGACCAATTATTTTTTGGAATTTTACCAAGCAACCATATCTTTTTTGATGCCTTATAGTTTTAATGATCATTTGCAATGGTCAGATTGCATATTACCTTGATTCTAATTTTGGTAAAGTTCCTGAAACTCTCAAAGACCCATTATTTTTTTGAACTCTACCTAGAAACCATATCTTTTTCAATTATTTAATGTTAAAATTATGAATTTCAACTGTCAGGTTGCAAGAATCTTTGATTCTTATTTTGGTAAATTTCCTGAAACTCTCTAAGACCGATTTATTTTTGGGAATTTTACCTAGCAACCATATCTTTTTTAATGCCTTTTAAATTTAATAATCATTTTCAATGGTCAGATTGCAAAAAACCTTTATTCTAATTTTGGTAAAATTCCTGAAACGCTCAAAGACCCATTATTTTTTGGAATTCTACCTAGCAACCATATCTTTTTCAACTATTTAGAGTTATAAGGATGAATTTCAACTGTCAGGTTGCAAGAATCTTTGTTTCTAATTTTGGTAAATTTCCTGAAACTCTCAAAGACCAACTACTTTTTGGAATTTTACCTAGCAACCATATCTTTTTTGATGCCTTATAGTATCAGTGATCATTTTCCATAGTCAGATTGCAAAAAATTTTGATTCTAAGTTTGGTAAATTTCCTGAAACTCTCAAAGATTCATAATTTTTTGGAATTCTACATATAGCAACCATATCTCTTTAAATTCCTTACAGTAAAAATGATGATTTTCAACAGCCAGGTTGCAAAAATCATTGATTCTAATTTTGGTTAAGTTCCTGAAACTCTCAAAGACCCATTATATATATATTTTTTAAAATTCTACCTAGCAACCATATTTTTTTGGTGTTTTACAGTTACGATGATTGATTTAGTTTCAAAAACACTTGTCTTTTTTTTACAAGGGGAGGGGGTCCAAAAAGGGGGAGCGGGGGGATCACAATCGTTGATTGGCTGTTTTTCATTGGATTTAGGGATAAAATCTTTATGCAGGATTGTTGCATATAGTTTGCTGATTTGCAATAAGCTTTTAGGATCTGATTCCAACTTTGGTAAATTTCCTGAAAATGTCAAAGACTCATATTTTTTGAAATTTGAGCATATAATTATGTATTTTAGCAAATGTTTGATAGAAATTGATATTTTGAATACTTAGAATTAGATGCGATTCCAAATTTGGTAAATAACGACTATCAATAGTTTGATTTAAAAAATATTGAGAAAATTATGCCCAGGGGATAAAACAACTATTTTCTGTGTCAAACAGGGAGTGCAGGGATAGCTGTCGTTCCGACAACGTCTAGATATGTATTTCTTTATTTTTATAAACAATAAAATACCAAAGTTACCGTTATTTGTTGCATTATTGTTTGTATTGGTATATAGTCTAAATTCACTGAATTTTCACAGAATGTTCAGTACATATTGCCCTTTAGGCACCAGCTATTTGAAAATTTGATTTGTTAGGTTTGGGTCAGTGTGAGCTATTGCCATCACTTGGCGTCCGTCTGTCCGTCGTCCGTCCGTTTAACTTTTCACATTTTCATCTTCTCCTCTGAAACTACTGAAGCAAATTCAACCAAACTTTACAGGAATGATGTATGGAAGGTCCTTTACAAAGATTGCTCATTTCGTTCCGATCCGACAAAAAACATGGCCGCCAGCGCGGAACTTAGGTTTAACATTGGACCCTATGGGAAAAATCACATTTTCATCTTCTTCTCTCAAACCACTGAAGCAAATTCATCAAACTTTACAGGAATGATGTACTAAAGGTCCTTAACAACCATTGCTCATTTCGTTCCGATCCGACAAAAAACATGGCCGCCAGCACGGAACATGACATTGGACCCTATGGGAAAATTACATTTTCATCTTCTGCTCTGAAACAGCTGAAGCAAATTCAACCAAATTTTACAGGAATGATGTATGGAAGGTCCTTTACAATGATTGCTGATTTTGTTCCGATCCGACAGAAAACATGGCTGCCAGCGCGGAACTTAGGTTTAACATTGGACCCTATGGGAAAAATCACATTTTCATCTTCTGCTCTGAAACCACTGAAGCAAATTCAACCAAACTTTACAGGAATGATGTANCCCCTTTGTCCGGAGCAAATCTCCTACAGTATTTGAGACAGGAAGTTTTTATTTTGCAGATCAATTGTACATATATCAAAGGTGTGCATGGTACTTTGATTTTGATTTTTGATAATTTATGTCAAAAAAATCAGTTGTTGAACTTAGTCATTCTTACATCAAATTTTTAACAATAGGGTAGCCCCTTTGTCCGGAGCAAATCTCCTACAGTATTTGAGACAGGAAGTTTTTATTTTGGAAATCAATCGTACATATATCAAAGGTGTGCATGGTACTTTGATTTTGATTTTTGATAATTTATGTAAAAAATATCAGTTGTTGAACTTAGTCATTTTTACGTCAAATTTTTACTTATAGGGTAGCCCCTTTGTCCGAAGCAAATCTCCTTCAGTATTTGAGACATGAAGTTTTCATTTTGCAGATCAATTGTACATATATCAAAGGTGTGCATGGTACTTTAATTTTGATTTTTGATAATTTATGTCAAAAAT
>MJUU01067003.1:0-16185 GCA_002080025.1 Modiolus philippinarum | reverse complement strand
TTAACATCTGACAGAGTTTGGATGTGTTATTTTTAAAGATATTATTTCATTTAAGTCCATTAATTCTTTAGTAGCCGTTTTATATAGTGAATTTATAATATTAGTGAAATGCAGCTGTATTTTTTAAAAAGAATTAAAAACTAATGAAGTATTTAACTTCAGCATTTAAATGAATTGCTGCTTCCTCATGGTTTACCAAAAGTTTATCCTAATTGTAAGACCCCTGTCTCACAAAACAAGTGTATACAAGATTCATTTGGTGAATTGCCCGGTAAAGGTTTCCCAAATCCTCTTTGACGTGTTTTATCCCCAGCTACAAAACAAGTTATACCAATATTATACCAGAGCTAATTTACAATAATATTGCAATTTCAGCATATAATATCTTTTTAGGACTACTTATAGTAAAAACATTGGAAAACCAGTAAATTAGAAATGTTGAAAAATGATGAAACCAAATGCAAGTAACAGCAAAGATAGCTTTGTTTGCAATAACGAATATCAGTCACAAAATGTTGTCGCCAGGTAGTGAATTTCCCTGTATTTCGTATCTTACTCTATCCAGTCCTAAAAGAATTTCGGCGCTGTGTGCAACATTTATTGCATAAACAAACATTAAGAATACAAATAATCTAATGCAATACAACGGCAGTAGAATACCGAAGGAACAAAGTACAAGATTACACAAATCAAATTCCAGAGACAAGGCAAAAGCAAGAACACCAGAAGACGGAAGCCTAAAGACACCACATGCCCACAAAACACACGAACATTACATATACAACACAAAAAACTAAAGCACTAACAGTGTGAACTCTCAATAAACAAGAGTGACATCAGGTGCTCTGGAAGGGTAAGCATGTCCTGCCCTGTATACAGCACCCGTCACACGGTCAGTGGGACAAATGTTCTGAAAGATCTGTTAGGTTACTGATTGGTTATTGTCATTTTCTAACCCTGAGACAAAACCAATTGAGAACTTTGGTACACGTAACTTCTCTAACCCTCAAACAGTATCAAGGTGAAATTTTTTAAAGCTTTTGTAATCACTTTAGTATTTAAACATGGACAATGACAAATCGGTACCACAAACATTACTGACTAAGACAAAACTAAAATTCAACAAGACAACGCAAAAAAACTAAAGCACTGACAGTGTGAACTCCCATAAAAACCGAGAGCGACATCAGGTGGTCCGGAAGGGTAAGCATGTCCTGCTCTGTATACAGCAACTGTCACACTGTCAGTGGGTCAATCCAGGGTAAAGTCAAAACCGGTAGTGTCAAATCCGGGAAGACACGAATCTAGATGAAAATGTCAGTTTTCATTTGTGACACTGACATTTCATATCTATCTATGATGTCGTGGTGACGGCCATAGAATTTCTGAAAGGACGAAAGTAACACTCTGACATCAGTTTTTGTGACAATGCTTTTGCTCTTTCCACAACGTCACTGTATATACTGCACGCTCTACAGCAACGAATTAATTGTGAAATATATACTCCATATGCCGGGGATCTAGGTATATTGCTGCAGAGAAAGGGAAAGTTTACAATGGGAAAGTCAAAATCATTTCATTTGTCATATAATCTAGATTTCAGACGTCCATGCCCGTCAATGTATAACAAAAGGTCAAGGTATGAAGCAGAATCGGGTGTATCGGTTGTCTCTTTAAGTTCAAGTTCACAGGGGTAGATTCGATGTAAATATTCTTTAAATCTTGGGTTATTAAGTGAAAGTACATCGTCTATATATCTGAAGCTGAAATTAAAAGTCTGGGCTAGTTGTTTTTGTTTCTGTTGTATCAGCCCTTGTAAAAACTTTGTTTCATACGAAAAAAGGAAAAGGTCAGCTAAAAGTGGCGCGCAATTTCTTCCCATAGGAATCCCTATTGTCTGTTGAAAAACACGGCCTCAACATTCAACAAAAATGTTGTCGATCAAAAATTCGAGCATCTTTATCACGTCATTTTCACTGTATTTCTTGTTTGACTCAGTGTGGTTCTTAACAAAATATGTTTTATCTTTTCCTATTACCAGATAGGAATATCTGCGTTCTCCGTTTTTGGTACAGAAACATTGATGTATCAGATCTGAAATTACTGTTTTAAGCTTATTATTCGGAAGAGTTGTATACAGGGTAGAAAAATCAAAAGTTTGAATGCTATTGCAGTATGCGAGACTGTTTGGGGAGAGCTGTTCAAGGAGATCTTTGGAATTTTTAAGAATCCAAATCTGATTCACGCCACTCGTGGAATAGGCTTTTTCGCAGAAGCTTTTTAGACCATCTCTAACTGCAGTCAGTAAAGTGGTAAGGAGTTTGGATAGGGGCTTAGTGGTGCATCTGGCAGATCCTGCAATGAATCTCTGTTTGTAGGGACTCTTCTGAAGCCTAGGCACCCAGTAAATATAAGGGAGATAACTGTTATTCTCATCAACTTTGATACCGAATGATGCTAACACAGAAGTGTGATTTGTGATTATCTCGTCCCTTGATAATGTAGTTGGGGAATAAGTAGGATTGCCAGATGAAGTGTCAATTATATATATATATATATATATATATATATATAAAAATTTGCAATTATATAATAGCTAACTGCCAAAACATAATTAATAACCCCACACCCAAAGGTTTATATAGGAGAAAAAGTGTAAAAAAAGACTACTAATTGAAACAATTGTGGATATTTACACAGGAAGAGCATCACTAAACTTAATCATTGCATCTTGCTTTGTTGCAAAGCCAGTTTCTATATATCAAAGGTAGGCATTACTTTTCCAATGTTCTGTATAATTTCCCCATTCAGACCCACCTGGCAATGTTGCTCCACCTCTGCCAAAGGAATGCACCGTCAGTTTCAACTGATATTCAGCTTTTGCAAGGAGTTGGTTTACAGAATGTAAAGTCTTTGTATAGTTGAAAATAATTTGAAAATTCCTGATGCAACTCTCTACCTGTCCTATACGTAATGTACAAATCTGGACTTCCGGATATGTCTTTATTCCGTAAAAACTAAATTACAAAAACATTGACGCAAATTGGTCTGGTTGTTGGAAAAATATTTTACCCGGCCCAAACATTTGGTGCTTGCACCAAATAACTCTCTTTTTATTAGCTGTTATAAAACATCATTCAATTGCATGCGCACGGGTAATCTGGTAAAAACATAACACGTGTCAGCAATTCGTAGCAGTGCGGAAGTTTTCTTTTTCTAAATAACAAACATTTTAGAAATTCATTACTGGTAAAGCATTAAGAATGCGATTATTACGTACCATTCGAGTATAATTCTAGAATTAATGTTGCAAAGGATTCACCAGTGTTGCTTCATTTCACTGATGTTGTTTGTTGAACATGTTTGCATTGTTTAAACAGCTTAATAAGACACAGATTGTACAACGGTGTAAAATTATAGATTTAAACCGAATGTAATCAAACCTAATCAGACTGTTTTCTGTTGGAAAAATCAAATATTTCTCTAGTTTTTCCCGAAAAATTTGACATGCTGTTCTGTGCTTTACCAGATAATTAAAGTTAAGTTGTTTGTCATTTATATATTAATTATGGCCATTTCACAACTTATATTTTTACGTGATTTGTTGCGTCTTCACATTTAATTTAACATGCTGATATCTGTTTAACAAGGCTGTAGAGATATGCTATCGGTTGTTCTTGCATTAAAACTTGTTTGCTTTTCGTAATCTGACAGGATTCGTATTGCAACAGGTTCATACAAGGCAAGAGCTAGAATAGAAGAAAGAGCAAAAGTCCTCTTATTTCAGTTTTTCATAAACAGATGATATTCTTTCATTGGAAAATATTCAATTCAAGGATTACCCTAATCTTAATTAAACAACTGAACTCAAAGTTTAAAGGACCCCCGTTACAAAATCATCAGCATCACACCTTGACCCATGCCTTTTTAATGAAAATTCTGGTCGTCTGAAAACAAATGTGATGATTGTAACTTACTAATGTTGAATTTTGTTGATACGGTGTTTCCCAAATCTAGGGAGTAAGGCGTGTGCATTTCATAACCGTGTCTGAATTTTCACAGAAGATCTCACCATGATTTTCTTCATCTAATCTATCCAAAAGAGCGTGAAATTAAAGATACTATCCAGCAAACGCATGACGTTATGTCGACATCGGAATTGAGTTGATTCGTGGTCGTGACGCTAGTATACCTAAAACAGACGTCGGATGGATGTTTAATTCGGGTGTCTACATTTGGTCGGTTTACAACATTGATCCGACATCTGGTTTTGGTTGATGTAACTGCCTCTTCGAAAAATGACCCAGAATTACAATGAAAAACCATTTGTGATATATTATGTTGAAAAGACCTCATTAAAATTATTGCAGTTGGAGTTAACATATGCGTTATGGTCTCATGTTCATTTGCTCCATATCCTTTCGTAAAATATTTAATACAGGAGTTTGACTTTTATTGCAGTGTGGAGTTGGTAAAACAATTCCCCGTGGTAGAGATGTATACTCTTAATTTTTCTTAGATATGGTGTACTTGTACATGAGATGATATCTCATGTGTACACATTGTTCAATTACTTTTATCTAAATATATGTAAATTCTAAAACCTAAGGATAAACTCCCTCCATCGCAGTTTTGTCCTTAATTATATTTGATATTACTGATTATTCGGATTTGATTTGGTTTTTAAACATTTTTCGAAATTATGGATTTCCTTTGTTTGGGTTCTAGTGCTGCTGATGAGGAATTAATTTCCGAAATGGCCATACAGCTCATTAAAATTATTGCAGTTGGAGTTAACATATGCGTTATGGTCTCATGTTCATTTACTCCATATCCTTTCGTAAAATACTTAGTGATAGTAATACTTGAACACTGCACGTTTTATGATAAAAAAATAAAACTGAATCGTAGCAATGCGGAAGTTTGTTTTTCTAAATAACAAACATGTTAGAAATTCATTACTGGTAAAGCATTCAGAATGCGATTATTACGTACCATTCGAGTATAATTCTAGAATCACTGTTGCAAAAGATTCACTAGTTTTTCTTCATTTCACTGATATTGTTTGTTGAAAATGTTTGCATGGTTAAAACAGCATTAATAAGAGACAGATTGTACAATGGTGTAAAATTATAGATATAAACCGAATGTAATCAAACCTAATCAGACTGTTTTGTGTTGGAAAAATCAAATATTTCTCTAGTTTTTCCCGAAAAACTTGACATGCTGTTCTGTGCTTCACCAGATAATTAAAGTTAAGTTATTTGTTATTTATATGATATTCCCTGGTTTTCATATTAATTATGACCATTCCACAACTTATATTTTTACGTGATTTCTTGCGTCTTCACATTTAAATTAACATGCTGATAATTGTTTAACAAGGCTGTAGAGATAAGCTATCGGTTGTTTTTGCATTAAAACTTGTTTGCCTTTCGTATTCTGACCAGATTCGTAATGCGCCAGGTTCATACAAGTTAAGAGATAAAATAGAAGAAAGAACAAAAGTCCTCTAATTTCAAACTTTTGCAACAATAGTCACCTCATGGTGACTTCAAGATAAAGAACAGCAATAAAAACGTTGTTCCATTGATTACTTCTATCATGTATTTTTAGAGACTTTGTCTTATGTGCATTTACTACATATCCGTTCATTGTTTATTCAGGTAGGCCCTGTAGAAAGTGTTTTCAAAGTACAAACTTTTTTCCACGATGGCCACCAGAAAGGAACAAAATTTAACATTGGACCCAATTGAAACACGTACAAAGGTCTTGTCCTTTGAAACCACTAAGCAAATTGGAACCAGTAAATAATGAAAGGATATGGAGTAAATGCACAAGAGACAAAATTTCTACAAATACATGGTAGAACCAAGCAAAGGAACAACGCTTTAATTGCTGTTCTTGATCTTGGTGTCACCATGAGCCTTCAACAATAAACTTTGCTCATACCTCGGAGAATGTTCAAGATGACCCCCTAGTGCCAGTTTGAGCGGAATTATTTGCTAAATGCCGATCAATTATTTGCTAAATGTCATCAATGCTACATCCATGTCTGTTCTGGTCATTGATGCGGGATTGTCAACACATAAATAAAACTACATTGTAAGGTGCTCTTATATTCACTGTCATCCGTTGCCCGACAAAGCACTAGTGTCTTCAGCTAGTGGACGATTACAACATTTAGACAAACATATTCTTTACCAAAGACTTTTTGTGTTAGCAAGTATACAGGGGAACAATACAAGTTCTGGATAGCCTATTGTTTTTAACACAATTTCTATTTTCTCATGTAATCAATAATCAAATTATGTTTGTCAGAAATTGGAGACCAAACCTACCGCTGCTACCACTGCAATGAAGAGTCGTCATTTCCGTTAATCATCATTGGTCATTCAATCATTAATTATCCTGAAAGAATTTTGTCTACCAAATTATCAAAAGTACTCGATGGGAAATATGGATTTTAAACAAAACATTTCCATATAATAGCTCATATGATAAAAAGTGCACCATGAATTTGAATTTTATCAATTTTAAATGCTTCTTTTCGGATTTAGAAAATCTGGTACGAGACCCCATCAGTATAGTACCTTATGATGTAGATGTAAATGGAATTAGTGATCTTTCATATTTTCATAAATATTTTGCTGCTTGATTTCGATAAAAATGTAAAGAATCGTAATGAAAAACAGACAATCTGCTAAAGAGGAGCAGCTTCTTTAATGCTTAAATATTGCTTTTTTAGATTCAATAATTATGTAGAACTTGATTTTTTTCAATTGACAAATAAGGGAAAGATACGCACTAGAATAAATTCATCATTTAAATACTTGATGAAAGTAAATTATGAAAGTTAAAATGACGCTTATATTATAGTGGGTTGTGCTTCAATGCCCTGCAATAAATTGATTTTCGGGGTGTGTGTGTGTGGGGGGGGTCTAGGATTTTTCAGAAAAAAAATTCTGGTCCCGATTTTTCAACCAAAAAATCACTGACAACACCTGGATTGAAGAAAAAGAATTCTAGCCCTCACCCTGTCCATTAGGAAAAAAATCAAGTGCTCAAAAAGTTTTCCTATTGGTAAAAATTATGCGGTTCGTGATGCGGGAGGAAAAAATTCCAGGCTGGGGTAAAAATCCCAGGTCTCCCCTTGAAAATCAAATTCTCCATGCCTAAATCTACCCCATGGTCGGAACGCTGAGGGGACTGATGAGACTCGCCTTGAGTGACATTTTTACATAACTTGGATCCTGTTGTTCGTCCATCCACCCATCGTAAAATCTCCCCTGAAACCCCTTTATAAGCCCGAATTACACTTTGACAATCACAAAAGAACTTTATAACAGCGTCCAATATAATCTTATCCCAGTCAAGAACAGAGAAGGCAGTCCAACTTTTGACCTCACTGGGAATTTATTTAAATTCATCCACTTTGATTAATGGGTGTGTTTAAGAGAAAATTTGTCTCAAAATTATAAAAAATACCGAATATACAATTGGGATAATTTTTTCCGTGTCTCATAAGATTGTCGACAAAGGAGAATATAAATTAGAATTCTTGCGTTTTATAGAAATTTGCTGTTTTTATCAAAATTCTAACCATTTAAAAATATTTAGGCTTCATTCCGTGTATAGCACTCAGTAAATGTCCTTTGTACTGGGTTTGGCTTCCTATTTCGATTTTTTTTTGGCAATGAATACTTCTTTTATGACAACTTTTGGATTATGGCTTTCCATATTATTTGATTTTAATGCTGCCGATGAGAGGTTACTCCTTGAAACATGTGTGCAGCATAACGAAATTTACTGTTTTTTTTGCAACTTCGGTATTTTTGTATTTTGAGCAATTGGGCCGATGCCTCTGGTGGACCAGAGGTCTCCGAGGGAATTCACCGGCCCAATAGTCAGATCTGTCTGAAATGAAAATTTTACCTTGCGCTTTATAGAAAATTACTGTTTTTATAAAAATTCTAACAATTTAAAAATACTGAGGCTTCATTCCGTGTATGGCACTCGGTAGATATCTTTGGTACTGGGTTTGGCTTCCTTTTTCGATTTTTTGGCAATGAGTACTTCTTTTGCGACAACTTTTGGATTATGGCTTTCCATATTATTTGATTTTAATACTGCTGATGAGAGGTTACTCCTTGAAACACGTGTACAGCACAACGTAATTTACTGTTTTTATGCAACTTCAGTATTTTTGTATTTTGAACTATTGGACCGATGCCACTGCTGGTGGACCAGAGGTCCCCGAGGGTATTCACCAGCCCAATAGTCAGACATGTCTGAAATGAAAATTTTACCTTACGTTTTATAGAAATTTCCTGTTTTTATCAAAATTCTAACCACCTAAAACGGTAGATGTCCTTGGTACTGGGTTTGGCTTCCTATTCCGATTTTTGTGGCAATGAGTACTTCTTTTGTGACAACTTTTGGATTATGGCTTTCCATATTATTTGATGTTAATGCTGCTGATGAGAGGGTACGCCTTGAAACACGTGTACAGCATAACGAAATTTACTGTTTTTTATGCAACTTCGGTATTTTGTATGAAGTCTGTGGGTAAGTGCTAAGATATCTCCGTTAAATACTCATAAAAGATATTTCATATGTTTATAAGTTATCTTTTAAAGGATATTAGATATCTAATATTCGGCTTGGACATATTTCTGGCTTGCAATATGAATGTCACGCTATCACTCTTTGCACTAGATTGAGATAATAACCTTGCACGTGTATTGTCAAGGGAAAATATACATAAGCTTTATACATGTAACATGCACAATCTGAAAGAGATTTAAAGGACTATGTAATTGACACAATGTATTTTCAGTTTATATGATATGAAAGTTGAAGGGAATATTTAAAAACTCATTTTATTGGAAAGTAAAACACTAGCTTTGACATATAGTGCATGCAATGTTATCAAATTCTTACATATAAATCACATTCTTGCATCAGAAATGGCAATTCACCTTTGTTTTTTTTATATTGATATAACGGTAGAAATCGTGGACAATGCGTTAGAAATCATAACAATGGGACATAAGCATGCAGTTGAAATCCAGGAATACATTTATTTTGAAAAGTACACATTTTATTTCAATTACTGATTATTGTACCATTACTTAATAAATAGTTCTATCGCAATACATTTTATAATACTTTCGAAGATGTACATATCGCGCAATATACTGTAATAACACAAAACAAATCGTAAGAAATTAAGGACCAATCAGTAGAAATCAGGACCGAATTGCAGTTGAAATCATGTTCTCGCAAGACAACGATACCAACGGTGGTAGCACAATTAAATTTTAATGTCTTTTTAGCATAAATATGATTGGAAAAGAGATCTTTAATCTTCGGTTTAAACTTACTCCTTAAATCTGACCAAAGCAATTCATTTTTTAAGTGTTACTTTAAAATACCCTTTATAGGGGTTTATAAATTGCAAAATTAAGATTGAATTTTTTTTTAGCATAAATATGATTGGTAAAGTAGATTTAAGTCTATGGTTATAACTTGATCATTAATTGTGACCTAAAGAGTTCAATTTTTATGAAAATTTTACTTAATAATAACCCTCTGAAGGAGCTGATATGTTGCAAAATTAAAATTTAATGCCTTTTTATGAATAAGATTGGAAAAGTTGTTTTTCAGCATTTTGTTTAAAAATAATGATTAAAAACAATTCAATTTTTATGAAAATCTTAGTTAATGGTAACCTTTTGAAGGATTTTATATGTTGCGAAAGTAACATTTAATGTCTTCAAAGGATAAATATGATTTGAAAAGTGTATTTTCAGTCTTCAGTTCAAACTTTTCCCTACAAATGACCAAAACAATTCAGTTTTTTAATGAAAATTTACTTAATACTAACCTCCTGAAGGAGTGTATAATTTGCGAAATTAAACTTAAATGGTGAATAAAAAGATATGTAGTAAATGCACATTGGACAAAGTCTCTACAAATACATTGTAAAAAACAAGCAAAGGAACAACGCTTTTATTGTTGTTCTTCATCTTGAAGTCACCATGAGGCCTTCCACGATGAGCTTTGCTCATACCTCATAGTAAGTTCAAGACGGCTTCTAGCACCGGTTTAAGTGGAATTCTTTGCTAATTGTCGAGCAACGCTACATCCATGTCTTTCTTGGTCATGGGTGCGGGATTGTCAACACTCATCAATTAAACTGGCTAAGTGCTCTTACAATCACTGTCATCCTTTGCCCGACAAAAGCACTAGTGTCTTAAGCTAGTGGACAACTACAACATATAGACAAACACAGGGCACTCATCAAGTCGAATGTAAGAAAACTTGGCGTATAAAATAGTGTGATGTGGGCACTTAAAACAGGTAGTCTGGATTACATTTCGAAATTAATAAAATAAATGCCAAAATTTGAAAGTATCAATAGTATATCCATATGAGAAATTCTCTCACGCACAAGTACAGCATAACTGAAAAATATAGAGAGCATACATTAAAGACTTTTTTGGCATGAATATGATTTAAACAAGATTTTCATCATTCTGTTTAAACTTAATCATTAAAAATGACAAAAAAAAATTCAATTTTTATGAAAATTTAATTAATATTAACCTTTGGAAAGAGGTTATATGTTGTTGAATTAAAATTCATTGTCTTTTAAAGCATAAATATGATTGGAAAAGAAGGTTTTAAGTCTTCAGTTGTAACTTCATCCCTAAAAATTACGAAAACATTTCAATTTGTATGAACATTTAATGTCTTTTTGGCATTCATATGGTTGGAAAAATTACATTTTAAGTCTAAGGTTCAAACTTGATCATTAGTAATGTCCAAAACAATTCAATTTTCATGAAAAATTAGCTGAAAATAACCTTTTGAAGGATTTTATTGTTTGAAATATTAAATTTAATGTTCTTTTAGCATAAATATGAGTGGAAAAGTAGATTTTAAGTCTTTGGTTTTAACTTAATCATTTAAATAAAAGTGACAACAAAACAAATGGAAAGACCAGAAAGAAATATCCGTATAAAATACGACAGAATCAAGGAAACACAACAACACAGAATATTTTTGGCAAGCCGTGATATTCTCGACTTTTAACGGGCATTTTATAAATAAAATTGTGGGTTAAACAAGGTTTAATGTTGCATCAACCTTCCGCTTACATGAGGAATAACTATAGCTTCTGTGTGCCCAGATTTTGTTAAATGTTAAGTCATAATATTGTCAAAAACATTGCACAGGTGAAATGTCTTTGTCGTTCGATATACAAGCCTTGTCTCATTATATAGGTAATTTTTTTTTGTCGCTCGGTTCACAAATCACACCAAAGTGGCATAAAGATGAACCTCAAAGAAGAAGCCAAAACTTAAACAAAACCGTCTTCAATAAAATTGGACATTGGAATTGAATATTTATCAATCAAATCTGGATATCGTCCAATAAATTTCTTGAGAAAATCTATTAATCTGTATTTAACGAAGCCTTGATTTTAAAGCTTACAAATAAAACATCTGTGTCGTTGCAGAAATGTTGATAGTGACTACATGCTCTTGCGTATCGGATTAATTGAGAAATATATACTTCATACGCTGGAGAAGACGGAATATTACTGTCGAGGTGTGGAAAGTTTACAATATCAAAATTGAAATCGTACTTTTTGTCATAAATTCTTGTGCTGAGGTTGCCACTGTCGTCAAACTCCAGAAGTAAATCTGAAAACGAAACAGAATGGTCAGTGTCTGTAGTCACCTTTATTTCAAGTTCTGGGGGATATATTAATTGAATATAGTCGGCAAATTTACCACTGGAAATGTACTTTTATTCATGGACATCAGTTTTCGTGGTTTTCAGAAATATCACTATTTCGTGGGCACTTTAATTCGTGGTTTCGACTTCTAGACAGTAAAACGTTAGGGAAATTGCATTTCGTTCGGTGCTTAATTTAGTGGTTTAAGCAAACCACGAAATCCACGAAAATTGGAACCCCACGAACAATAGTACTTTCACAGTATTACTAAGCGACAAGACATCATCAATATATCTGTAAAAGTAATTAAAGGATCTAGCCTCCTTAATTTTATTTTGTTTGACCAAATTTTGCAGAAATTCTGTTTCGGAAGTGAACAAAAACAGATCAGCTAAGAGAGGAGCACAATTCGTACCCATTGGAATGCCGACTGTCTGTTGTAATATCTTGCCACCGAACTGGACAAATATGTTGTCAATGAGAAATTTCAGCATGCTGATCATCTTTTCTTGAGGGTAGTATGTGTGTTACCCTTTGGTACTTTGTCAGTAAAATAGGTAGATGTATATGCTAAGGCTACACATTTAAAGCTCTGTACTTTTTTGTAAGTAAATGAGTTCTTGATAAGATCAATCAAACGACCTTTCAATTTTGAATTGGGAAGAGTAGTATGCAGTGTAGAAAAATCGAATGTTTTCAACGAGTGGAACTTTGCAAGTGACCAAAACAATTCACTTTTCTGAAAATCTTACTTAATAATAACTTTTCGAAGGAGTTCATTTGTTGCGAAAAAATAGTTTAATCTTTTTTTTGGCATAAATATGATTGGAAAAGAAAATTTTAAGTCTTCTGTTTAAACTTTATCATTAAAAATGACCAAAAATAGTTCAAATTTTATAAAAAAAAAAATTAACCTCAACCTTTTGATGGATTTCATATGTAACAAAATTAAAATTAAATGTCTTTTCAGCATAAATATGATTGGAAAACTACATTTTAAAAATTCGATTTTAACTTACTCCTTAACTATGACCAAAATAATTCATTTGTTTGAAAGTTTAACTTTTAAATAACCTTTATAGGAGTTTATATGTTGCAAAATTAACATTGAAAGTCGTTAAAGCATGAATATCGTTGCAAAAGTAGATTTTAAGTCTTCAGTTTTAAAAATGACCAAAACAATTTAATTTTCATGAAACTCTTACTAAATAATAACCTTCTGAAGGAGTTCATATGCTGCGAAAATACAATTTAATGTCTTTTTGGCATGAATATGATGAGAAAAGTGATTTTTAAGTCTTACGTTTGAAGTTAATCATTAAAAATGGCGAAAACAATTCAATTTTTATGAGAATTTGACTTAATAATAAACCTATGAAGGAATACATATGTTCCCAAATCAAAATTAAAGTTTTTTTTGCATTAATATAATTGGAAAAGTAGACGTTAAATTTTTGGGGCAAACTTAATACCTAAAAGGACAAAAACATTTCAATTTCTATGAAAACTTTACTTAATAATAACCTTTCAAAGGAGTTATCTGTTGTAAAATTGAAATATTATATCTTTTTGGCATGAATATTATTGGAAAAGTAGATTTGAAGTCTTCTGTTTAAATTAAATCATCAAAACTGACCAAAACAATTCAATGTTTATAAAAATTTAGCAAGAGGTACTGTGGCCTGGAGGGCCACAAAATGATACCCCATTCCCAATTGGAGTAGAAGATCCAGATATAATTTGTCACAAAATAGTTATAATTGCACAATTCCATTGTGTACTAAAAATTTTGAGAGATTTGCATAAAAAGATATCGAAAATTAACTAAGTCAGTAAACAGGAAGTAGAAGTCTGACAATCCTGAAACAGCCATTTGCAGTAAAAGAAATCATTCTAAACTTGAATACAAAATTTCAAGTTGCAGTGATGCGTAGTTACTGAAATAAAAGTTACGAAAAGTTTCTACGATGGACTAAAGATCTCGAAAATTAACTAAATCGGTAAACAGGAAGTAGATATCGGGCAATCCTGAAATCGCTACTTGTGGTATGGGACATCATTCTTAACTTGCATACAAAATTTCAAGTTGCAGTGATGAGTAGTTACTGAGAAAACTGTTACGAAAAGTTCTTACGATTGACAAAAGATCTCGAAAATTAACTAAGTCGTTTAACAGGAAGTAGATGTCCGGCAATCCTGAAATCGCCACTTGCGGTATGGGACATCATGTCAAACTTGCATACAAAATTTCAATTTTCAGTGATGAGTTATTACTGAGAAAACTGTTACAAAAAGTTCTTAAGATTGACAAAAGATCTCGAAAATTAACTAAGTCGGTAAACAGGAAGTAGATGTCCGGCAATCCTGAAATCGCTACTTGCGGTATGGGACATCATGTCAAACTGGCATACAAAATTTCAAGCTGCAGTGATGAGTAGTTACTGAGAAAACTGTTACGAAAAATTAATAACCTTTTGAAGGAGTTTATATTTTGCAAAATCAAAATATAATGTTTTTTTAGCATAAATATGATTAGAAAAGTAGATTTTAAGTCTTTTGTTTAAACCTATTCAATATTTGTAAAGAATATTCTAAGCTATCACTTACCAATGTAAAACTTAGCAAATAGCGATTTACTGTTTTACATAGCTTTACTTGATACTTTCAAATTTTCAAGCGCATAGCTTGAGAAAAAAGAAACATTCGAATTTCGAAAAATTGGGCTTACATTTAAGTTTGAAGAATATACACAATTTGTGACAGGTAACAAGGAACCCCCTATTTTGCACGGCCATGAATTTTTTGACTTTCACATCAGAACAAAAGAAAGCAAAAAAAATGAGGGCATGAATTTTTGTTGTATACAAAATTCTTACGAAGACATAAGTTTTACTTAAACCTTAAGGGAAAAGGCGGAAGAGAAGATAATTTAGAGTATCGTATATTACTCGGCTACCTTGTCTGGTAGGGTGCATAACAGATCGTAACATACTAAAAAGAACAACCTTTATTTCTGTATTTTAGCCATTGAATATAATTAGTATCTGCAACACCCTTATGATTAATATGTAGCAAGATCCCACGAAGTATCCCTGTGTTATAATGGGCAGGAAAGGAGTAGAGCCACGAAGGGCCAAAATCGGCCTAATGTCAGATCTTGGCAGTATTTGTGTTTTTTATAGAGGACACTATTATTTGCACAAAAATTACTTCAATCTCCTTAATGAACATACTCTGTTGCCATGGCAACGACTATTTTGTAGTATGCATCTATATCTTAAATTCTCTTCTTTCCATTTAATTTAACTGTTATAAAACTACATATATCGAATATATTGCTACATACAATGCATTTCAATTGTTTCGAACATATATGACAAATCTTTATGTTATTGGTTCTCTCGTTGCCATAGTAACTGCTATTTTTTTACCCAAAAAGGTATAGAATGCTTATTAAAGATGTTATTTCATAAATATTTTCTCGCAAAACATGCATGTTGATTGACTAAAAATGGGTAAAATGTTTACAAATGATTTAATAGCAAGTTAAGTGGTAGAATTCTTGACGATTGCCATGATGTTGCCATAGCAACGGGCAATCTTGTGCAAAAAAAACGTATTTTTGCATTCAAAATGCTACCAAGTTAAAGAGTTGTCTCTTAAATCCAGCATGCCGAATAACCAAAGTGGATCAAAAAGTTTACCAACACTTTGGTCTAGTAAGTCAATTCCGATACAACTATTGCACCGTAAGCATAGCAACGGACAATGTTGTGTCAAACCCCTTTGTGTATTCCATATACAAAATCATGTGCAAAGGTAGAATAATAAAAGAATTGACAGATATGTCAGAAAATTTCACAATTTATTTAAAGTCCAGTTCAAAAACAAATATCATGTCAAACCACATATTGTTGCCATGAAAACGGAGAAAATTGAGGGAAAGAAAATCTTCAGCTGCATTGTGTTTAATAATCTCCCAAACAATGCCTGCCAACTGAACACAATATGATAAAAAACCTGGACAATACATATAAGTGTAGTGAATTCAATGGCAAACTTGGGATAAACACTGGAAATTTAGTTTTTGAAAATTTTTTGTGGGTAGTGTAAAAATTACAAATTTCATTAATACGGAAATTACCCGCTTTATTTAGAATGACAGTACTGTCCAGCTGTAAACCCCAACATTAACAAAAAGGCGTCAAAATTGTATTATTAGCCAAAGTAAATCAGTTTCAAAGATTAGAAAATTATTTGAGAACGGGATTTACCAATTTTCGCAGTACATTAAAGGTTGAACAATGAACTTCAAATATCGTCATTATCAGTTTCCATTTTTATTGAGAAACAGTTACGGTATCATGTGCGCAATTATTGACTTTCGAACAGTTTTGAACCCAAAGCTGTATTCAGTATTAAGCACTACAACTCCT
>MJUU01067002.1:0-25308 GCA_002080025.1 Modiolus philippinarum | reverse complement strand
TTGGTTCAATTTGCTTCAGTAGCTTCAGAGGAGATAGCAAATATATGCTTTTTCCCATAGGGTCCAATGTTAAACCTAAGTTCAGCGCTGCCGGCCATGTTTTTTGGCGGATCGAAAAAATTTCGGCAAACTAAGTAAAGGACCTTCCATACATCATTCCTGTAAAGTTTGGTTAGAATTGGTCCAGTGGTTTCTGAGGAGACAGTCAAAATGTAAAAAGTTTACGGACGGACGACGGACGACGACGGACGCCAAGTGATGGCAAAAGCTCACATGGCCTTTTAGGCCAGGTGAGCGAAAAAAGGGAGTTATTGGAAAACAAAATGTTTAGTGCATATGTACAACATGCATTTACGCTCCTACATAAGTTTCATGAAATTCCAATCAGTGGTTTAGGAGGACTAGTGGATACCAGCTTCTGGGTACAAAAAGACGGACGGACGGATGGAAGGAAGGACTGACGGACACCATGAACACTATATACCTCCCGCAAAGCGGGGGGGGGGGTATAACTATGTTGACTGCTGAGGCCACCTTGGAGAAGATCTTTGAATAAGTTTTCCCCTTACAGTCCAATGTTAAAACTTTGTTCTCCGCTGGCGGCCATCTTGGATAAGGCACGAACCTGTCTGATATCTTTTTGGAGGGACCCTGTAAGGACCACTGTGACTAAGTTTGGTTTTTATTGGACTGGTAGGTTCTGAGAAGACTTTGGAATGTTTTCCCATAGGGTCCATTACTTTGAATTTTGTTTCCCATAGGGTCCAATGTTAAAACTCCCATAGGGTCTATACCTTTGAATTTTGTTTCCCATAGGGTCCAATGTTAAAACTATGTTCGCTGCTGGCGGCAATCTTTGGTGGGGTAATGACGTGTCCGATACCTTGTTTGGATGGGATAATCTTAGGACCATTGTGACCAAGTTTGGTTCTAATTGGACTAGAAGTTTCAGAAGATCTTTGAATGTATTTTCCATTGGGTCCAATGTTAAAACTATGTCCCCGCTGGCGGCCATCTTGAAGGAGGAATGGACCTGTCTGATACCCTTTTTGGAAGGAACCAACTTAGGGCCATTATGACTAAGTTTGGTTCTAACTGGACTAGTGGTTTCTGAGAAGGGGCCATTATGACTAAGTTTGGTTCTAACTGGACTAGTGGTTTCTGAGAAGATCGTTGAATGTCTTTTTCCAAAGGGTCCAATGTTAAAACTATTTTCCCTGCTGGCGGCCAACTTGGACGAGGTATGGACCTGTCGAATACCATTTTTTTGGAAGGAACCATCAAAGGACTATTGTGACTATGTCTGGTTCTAATTGGACTGGAAGTTTCTGAGAAGATCTTTGAATGCGTTTTCATTAGGGTCCAATGTTTAAACTATGATCCCCACCGGCGGCCATCTTTGATGAGGTACGGACCTGTCGGATATCTTTTTTGAAAAGGACCATCTAAAGACTATTGTGATTATGTTTGGTTCTAATTGGACTGGTAGTTTCCGAGAAGATCTTTGAATGCGTTTTCCATAGGGTCCATAGGGTCCATAGACTTGGTGCCGGCACTGCAACAGCCAGCGGTAGGGTTGAACCGGTTTATGGGTACCCAAACCTCCCCTTTCTCTATTCCGTTTCCCTATAGTATAATAAACATACAAATAAAGGGCTACGCAGAGCGCGGCATGATACGACGCAGCATGTCGAACACTGAAATTTGAACAAGTGTAATTCAAAATGAATGGGTAAATAGACACAATAAAGCGCTTTACCCAGCTGCACACAAACTTAGGAAAATAAAAATTAGCCCTTATAATTCCTTAAAAATATCAGAAATTCTAAGAGGTATGTCAAATTGGTCAACATACTACTTTAACTATACCATAAGAGGATACAAAGAAAGGAACCCAATTAAAATCCAATAAGAAAATAAAAGATTTTATACATTTTGAAAATTGCATTTCCAGCCACTTTGACCCCTTATAGCTAAGAAACTGTAAGAGCCATCTTTTGACATACTGCCAAAAGATTACAACAAGAGGACTCCAAAAGAAACAAAAAATCAAATGAAATCTGATGAAAAATAAAAGAGTTCACTTATTTTGAAAAATTGCAATATTGGCCCCTTAGACCCCTTGCAGCTCAAAAACAGAAAAAGCTAACTACTAAAAGCCTATATCAAGAGGAATCCATAGAAAAAAAATCCCATGAAATTAGATGAAAAATAACAATTGTAGGTGACCTGCAAATTTGCAAGTTTGTCCCCATTCGACCCCTTACAGCTCAAAAAAGAAACAAGTTTTCAAAAATCTGATGGTGCAGCTCTTTGTTTATTTTCAAAAAGAATCCATTCAAAAAACTGCATCGAAATTGGACTAAAAATTAAAAAATAATTTTTTTGAAAATCGTCCCTTTTGGGCCCAATTTATCTCGTGAACACTACATGCCACACAAAATCCGTTGACATACTGCTGAAAGGAAATTTAATTAGGAACACACTTAAAGAAACACCATCAAAATCCAATAAATAATATATATTCTAGTTATGTGAAAACACCCAATTTGCCCTTTTTGGCCCTTTTTGAAAATGGGAGGGGCCAAAATGACCAAAACCAACCCCAGCCTTCCTATTAAGCCAAGCAACACTGTGATAAATTTTCATAAGGATTGGTCAACTGGAACACTTAAGTTATTGCCCAAACACAAAAGTGTCTACCGACGACGACAACGACAACGACGACGACGACGACGACGCCGACGACAGCGCCATACATTATACGACCTCAAATTTTATGCAGGTCGTATAATGAAACCCAATACAGGTAGACCACTAACTCCAAGACAATCTTGAAAAGGAAAGAATAGACAAACGTAATTTAGAAAGATGGGTCGAGGAGTGCTCGGATACCTTTTTTGGATGGAACCATCTAAGGAACATTGTGACTAAGTTTGGTTATAATCGGGCTGGTTGTTTCCGAGAAGATCTTTGAATGTGTTTTCCCTTAGGGTCCAATGTTAAAACTATGTTACCCGCTGGGGGCCATCTTGGATGAGGTACGGACCTGCCGGATAAAATATTTAAAGGGGACTACCCAAGGACTATTGTGACCAAGTTTGGTTCCAATTGGCCCAGTGTTTTCAGAGGAGAAGATCTTTGAATGAAAAGTTTACGACAGACGACGGACGGACGACAGGCACCAAGTGATTGTAAAAGCTCACCCTAGCATAGCCAGGTGAGCTAACAAGATGCTCTCAAGAACCTGTATCGCTCACCTGGACCATGGCTGACATAGATACAAGGCATTTCAAGTAGGATTCAATGCAAAACTATGTTCCCTGCTGAAGGCCACCTTGGATTGGATGAAGACATGCCCAATGCAAATTTTAAGGGACCACCAGAGGACTTTTGTGATCAAGATCAGAGACTTTATTCTTTCAATGGAACCCAATATAAACTATCTAAATGCTTGCAGCCATATTGGATGAGGTGTGGTCCTTCCGGATACCTTTATTAGAAGGTACCATCAAAGTACCATTGTGTTTTAAGTTAGGAAAGGATCTTTAAATGTGTTTGGATGCGTTATCCAATTCGACCCATTTCAGATCACCTTTCAAAAATAATTTCGGCAGGGGGTTCCCTTGTAATCTAGGTAATAATTGTTGCTGAAATTAAAGCATTACAAGCCCCTTCAAAAAATATGTGGACAGAGGTTCTCCTTATTAACTAGTGTTTACATACTTCTGAAAACTAAAAAAAATTTAGCAGAATACTTTTTTTCTAAAATTAAGTTTTCTCTTTTGGTTTCCTGGCAACAGAAAGCTAAAACTAGAGAGTAAATGCCCCTGCGGCTCACTGCCATCATCCAATGTTTTCCTAATTTGTTTATATTCAAATTTTGGATAAAATTCAGCTACTCTGTTTGTGTCTGTAAGACACATATGATGCCCCTGCGGTTTGATATAAAACATAGACATCTAATTTCTAAGCACTTGATAAACAAATTTCAAGAATTTAAAACTCAAATATCTGACACAGCTTACTGATATAACCAGTCAGGAGTTATCCAGAATCGACCCTCCAAATTCACATATTTCAATAAAATGGCAAAGTCCACCTACACACAACAAAAAAACACAAATTTACACTAAAATCAAAATTGTGACAATACACACATATTAAGTCCACGGTTAATCACTGTTTAAGGTAAAACAAATGTAGCTGTAATATTTTTGGGGAGGATTTAATAGGAATTAAAGGTACAGAACACACATTTTGATAAAATGGCAAATTCTAAGTACACCCCCCCTCTTAAATCAAAAATTTTGACCAAAATCTAAAATGTCACAATATGTTGTTCATCTCCAAACCATGTTTAATCACTGTGCAAAGTAAAATAAATGTAGCTTTATATTGATTGTTTGATTGATTGATTAGTTAGTGTTTAACGTCCAATGAGCAATATTTCAGCTATATCAGGACAAGATTGATTGAATATTGTTTAACGTCTACTCAGCAATATTTCAGCTATATCAAGACGAGAACAAGTTTGTTGATAAATAATCACTTTGGGGTATGGAAATGGCCATGGGACGGGAAATTCTGCCACTGGAAAAGTAGGGTGAAATCGTCAAGGGCGGGGAATTTAGCCTTGTAGGCGATCACCTACGGACCACCCCAAAAAGAGCTTGCTACAAGGGTTCTTTAACGTGCAGGAAGCGTGGCATTTCTTCCAACACGTGGACCTGAGTTTACATCCCATCCGAAAGATGGGTTGTGTATTTATTAATCCCGCACAACCACGGAATGGGTCCTATTTCTATATCCCGGGACCCTCGGGGTCAGCCTCCGTTTAGGAGGGGTCACACCCCGCAAGCCGGAGATACTGGGTCCTATTTCTATATCCCGGGGTTCCCTCGGGGTCCTCTGTTAGGATGGCTCATACTCCAAGCTCAGAGGATGCTGCGGGCCTATTCTTCAGCCGGGACCGCGCACGGCGGTATCAGGACAAGAACAAGTTAATCAATGCAAACAAGGGATCTGTGAGCAAATGCTCACTAGTAATACCCCCGCTCTCATCTTCCAGTCTCTAATAACCTGACAAAGTTGGTAAACAAAATGTAGTACCCCACAAGTCTAAAAATGTGTCCCACAATATGGCATGCCTACAAAAAGCTTCTGACAAAATTTCAAGTAACATTTACCAGTGCAGAGAAAGCTGTATGAAAGTTGTGAGGGACGGACGGGATGATGAAAATTAAACGGGATGATGAAAATTAAACTAAGTCAGTAAACAGGGAGAAGCATTCTGACAGGTCTGAAAATGCATCCCACAATATGGCATAACTATACAAAGCTTCTGACAAAATTTAAAGTCTGTATCATTTACTATTGCAGCGAAAAGCTTTACGAATGTTGTGACGGACGGACAGAATAATGAAAAATTGACTAAGTTTATAAACAGGAAGTAGCATCCCGACAGGTTTGAAAACGCATCCCACAATATGGCATGACTATACAAAGCTTCTGACAAATTTTCAAGTTTGTATCATTTACCATTGCAGAGAAAAGATTTACGAAAGTTGTGACGGACGGACAGAAGTCGGTAAACAGGAAGTAGAATCCCAACAGGTCTGAAAACGCATCCAACAATATGGCATGACTACACAAAGCTTCTGACAAAATTTCAAATTTGTTAAATTTACCATTGCAGACAAAACCTTTACGAAAGTTGTGACGGACGGACAGAATGATGAAAAACTGACTAAGTCGGTAAACAGGAAGTAGCAACCCGACAGGTCTGAAAATGCATCCCACAATATGGCATGACTACACAAAGCTTGTGACAAAATTTCAAGTCTGTATCATTTACCATTGCAGAGAAAAGCTTTACGAAAGTTGTGACGGACGGAATTACGGAATGACGGACACAGGTAAAACAGTATACCCCCTCCTCCTCCGGAGCGGGGGTATAAAAATCTAAGTAAAAAAAGAAAGAAATATAGGTGGAAGTGACAACCGGGGTAACGACTTTTGATTGCCACTGGAAAATGGGAGAAATGGGTAGGGGCAGGAAATTTAGCCTTTCATACGACACCCCGTGCGTCTGCTCTCTTTAGAGAAATATAGAAGGGGTCTTTATACTGCATGGAGCGTGGCGTTTCTCCAAACAGTTTGGCTACAATGGTTCGCGGTCAGGCTTTCCGTATTATGACCGGACTACCCCGCATAGACAGGGTATTCGCCTATCCACCAACTTGGGACGCGCATGGCAGCTCTGTAGCCGGGGCCCCTGAAAAAGAATCCAGGTGCCGGGCCTGGGTTAGGAAGACTCATACTCCAAGATCAGAGGATGCTGCGGGCCTATTCATAAGCCAGGACCGCGCACGGCGGAGCTTTATATTGTGGGGGATTTGTCCGGAACAACAGTTCCAAAATACACATTTCAACAAAATGTCCAAGTTTTTGACCAACATCTAAACCATGACTTTATGCACATCTTCAATCCATGCCTAATCACTGTGCAAAGTTAAATAAATGTAGCTTTAATATTTTGGGAGGAGTTATCCCGATAACAGTTCCATAATACATATTTCGATAAAATGGCCAAGTTCAGCTACCCCTCAAAATCACAATTTTTGGCCAAAATCTTAACAATGACAATATGCACATCTTCAATCCATGCCTAATAACTGTGCAAAGTAAAATAAATGTGGCTTTAATATTCTGGAAGGAGTTATCCGGAATAACAGTTCCCGAATACACATTTCGATAAAATGGCCAAGTTCACCTTACCCCCTCAAAATCTCAATTTTTGGCCAAAATCTAAACCATGACAATATGCACATCTCCAATCCATGCCTAATCACTGTGCAAAGTTAAATAAATGTAGCTTTAATACTGTGGGAGGAGTTATCCGGAATAAGAGTTTCAGAATACACATTTTGATAAAATGGCCAAGTTCAACTACCCCTCAAAATCACATTTTTTGGCTTAAATCGTAACCATGACAATTTGCACATCTTCAATCTATGCCTAATCACTGTGCAAAGTAAAATAAATGTAGCTTTAATACTGTGGGAGGAGTTATCCGGAATAACAGCTCATCAGATATGGGACGGACGGAATTACGGACGGCCAGACGAGGGTAAAACAATATGCCCTCCCCCCCCAACTTATCGTCGTGGGGGCATTAAAATTTGGGCAGGGGTCCCCCTTATAATCAAGGTAACACATATTGCTGAAATAAAAACATTCAGAGCCCCCCTTAAAAAAATTGGGCAGGGGTTCCCCTTGTTATCTTGTATATGTTGTGTACAAATTGTAATTTTGTACAAAAAATTTGTACAAATTATAATTTTTATTTCAGTTTGTACAAATTACAATTGGTACAAATTTAGCTGATACAAATTATAATTTGTACAAAATTATCCCAAAAATCACTTATAATTTGTACAAAATATAACGTCATTTGCCTAACTTTGTTTCAAATGATGAAATTAATGTAAACATGATTTTTTTTATAATGATAAGGCAAATATTCACTTAATTTCTCTTAATTTTGCATAATTAATTCTTTGATACTAGTATTATTACCAGAGCAATACAGAACATGTTCAACCTGATGCTTTACAACAAATTCGTGAGAGGTCGGTGTATTTCAACTACACCAATTCAAAGATTAATCAATCAAATACAATCGTTACTTCTATGTGTTGCTTTTTATTTACTTTAAAGCTGGGCACATTAAGAAATATTTAAAATATCGGTATTTTCAAACAACATAAGAAATTGAAATCTAATAGCCCAAAAGCAGCCACTGTTGATTTAGACTGCATAATCTAGGGACACTTATCTTAAATAAATGATTAAGGTTTTCTTATTGATATCACAACACACATTGAAATAAAAATACAAATATATAAAGCTGTATAAAATGGCAAGACATTCTTGTTTCATTAGATATTATCCATTGTAGAGATGTAGCCTCTTAGGGGTGTCCATGTCTGAAGGATGAATAGACACACAGACATACAACACTACTATTCATGTCGTCTGTAAAACATGTACAAACAGTGGAGCTTCCATCGTTCCAAATGCAATGACTCACATCCCAAAGATGTTTCCAAAAAATAATTGTTGTCCCTAAATGTTAAGTTTCTAGCATAATGTTAATTTAATAGTTCGAACTGCCCTTTAAATTGAACTGTTTTCATGAATTCCTTTAAAGATGTTGCAGGTATGGCAGTTGACATTATCTTCATATTTGTATTTTTTTTTTTTTTTTTGTCATAGTTCATGACTTGCTCTGATAATTTTTTATGGCTAGAAATTAATTGTACAATACTTAGTGATATTGTCTGACGTATGCTATTATATGTTTGTTAAAATAAATCATGATTTCAGTAATTTCATCATTTGAAACTAAGATAAGTAGATGATGCACCATTTTGTACAAATTATAAGTGATTTTTGGGCTAATTTTGTACAAATTGTAATTTGTACAAACTGAAATTTGTACAAAATATTTATACAAATTATAATTTATACAACACAACATATACATATTGCCGATATCAAAAATAAAATATATAGCAGAATACTTTTTTTCTAAAATTTCAGTTTTCTGGTCTAGTTTCCATGGCAACCGAGAGCTCCACCATCCAATACAACCCATATCAGACCACAATTCAAATAAAATTTGGACAGGGGCAACCAACTTGGATGAGGTATGGACCTCCCAAATATCTTTTTGGATGGGAACATCTAAGGACCACTGTGAATGTATTTTCCGTAGGTCTAATGGTAAAACCATGTTCATCGCTGGTGGTCATCTTGGATGATGTACGGACCTGCCGGATACCATTTTTGGAAAGGACCATCTAAGGACCATTGTGACTAAGTTTGGTTAAAATTGGACTGGTAGTTTCTGAGAAGATCTTTGAATGCATTTTCCATAGGGTCCAATGTTAAAACTATGTTCCCCAGCTGGTGGCCACCTTGAATCAGGCACGGACTTGCCGAATACCTTTTTGGAAGGGACCATCTAAGGACCATTGTACCTAAGTTTGGTTCTATTTGGACTGGTAGTTTCTGAGAAGATCTTTGAATGTCTTTTCCTTAGGGTCCAATGTTAACACTGTTCCCCGCTGGCGGCCATCTTGGATGAGGTACTGACCTGCCGGATAAAATTTTAAAAGGGGACCACCCAAGGACTATTGTGACCAAATTTGGTTCCAATTGGTCCAATGTTTCAGAGGAGAAGATCTTTGAATGAAAAGTTTACGACGGACGGACAGACGGACGATGAACGACAGGCGACAGACCCCAAGTGATGGCAAAAGCTCACCCTGGCATAGCCATTTGAGCTAAAAAGCGGGGTTCAAACCCCCGGAACAAACCCCTCGATTCGCCAATGCACAGTAGAATTCCACTTGTTGCAATACTTTTTGCACGTCACTGTAGCTGTAGAAACAATGAACTTCCAGTATAGCCGTTATAAAAACATCGGTAAACGAACACCAAAGCATCGATTTGTCTTTAATCGGAAGTCACATCTACTACTTCAATAAAATAAGAAACAGGTGGAAATCCCTTTGTTTACACGTATAGAATCAAAAATAAGATATTTTGATCACTTCATCTTTACAGTAAGGTAGCTCACTCCTTGCATAAAACTACGCCAAAAAATATAAATGTATATAGATACACTGAATATTTGGAGTTTTCTACGAAACAACGGGACGGATCTGGAAATTTTCAATATTTAAGTTTAGAAAGTTTTATGATAAAAATTTCCATTGAAAAGATTTTCCTATCCATGAAATTATTTGTCCAGTTAAAGTCTTTTTTTTAATATACAAGACATTCCATTCTCTTGTTTCACTGTTTTAAAGTATCATGATGGTGACAAATGAACAGAGAGGTCAGACAAAGTTTTGAATAATTCATTTATCTCAGATAACCTGTAAAAATTAAACCTACCTACTATGGTTAACAATCTGTAATTAATAATAAATTGATTGCTTTTTTTTTTGAAAGAGTACCCAACAATAAACAGGGAATAAATCTATTTTTGAGTCCCAAATCAAATCAGCTTATTGGATGAAAATTCCTGTCCCAAAAACCAATTTAATAGCTTAGTACTTAATACTACAAAATGCTTTAGCTAACCGTGTTCCTATTTAAGCGTTTTCCCGAGTAGTAAGTGCATATCAAAAGTGTCTTGCATCAATTGCAAAAGAATCATTTTAATTTCCGCAATAGTAAAGGGATTCCAAATAGCAATAAGTATTGTCAAACATATAACACTTCACTATTAACTACAGATTATAAAAGTCTTTAGTTAATAGGGATCAACTGGGCGAAAATCGCCGAGCGGGGGCTAAAATTTAAGACAATTTTTTATCAAAACCCGTATTTTACTTTAAAAATTTATATTTTGCCCGGTTGTAGAGGGCGCACACCCCTCACACTACCCCTAAATATGCGCTTTGTTACAAATATTTTGTTGGTAATAAGCAACAATTTGGCAAAAAGATGAAATTTGCAATTATGATTTCCATACAATATAGAATCAATCTTAAAATAAGTAACTATTTTTTTTATACACATGAATACCGACAGTCAATACAATAATAAATATATATCTACTAGTTGTATGATACTTGAGAAACAATGAGTGAATAAGCTAAATGACAGGTTTGAACTAAATCATCAGTAGTGGTAACTTAAGTGAAAATTAAATATAATTATACTGATGTGCATTATCACATCCCTTCATTAATAGGTTGATAATGCACCGACACCTGACTGTAAAGAGTCTTGAATGACAATCAAATTGTGGTACAATTTGACTGACTTCTTGTTCAGTTGATTCTTCAGCTTGAAAATGCTACCCATAGAATATATATCTGCACAAAATATTGAAGTGGTAAACTCTGACGTTGGTTTCTTCTTCACTTTATGATGGTTGAAAATGTAATTCGTTCTATATCAATAATTATAAAACAATGTGTACTTGACCTCTTGTACACTGTATTTGGTGTAAATTAAATTTTTGTGTGTTGTTTAATTTTAAATCTGCATGCTTTATTTTAAAATCTCATCATGTTTGTAAATGTGTTACCAGTCTTTGTAATATACAACAACAAAAATATAATACATTATAAAGATTGTAACTGCACTAACAACTACTAACATTTATGCATACAGTTGTGATTGTTTTGCGCCTACCTGGACACAAAGAAACTTCACAGCAAATTCATGAAAAGGTTACAAAAAATATCACATTAGATATGAATATTGCAGATTATCTTAGAGACAAGCAGAATTATATATGAATTCAGTATTCTGCCCAATTAGAAGGAAGATTTAAGTTGAACAACAATACATCAAATGTATGTTGAATTTCTATAAACTTGATGTGGTTTGTTTCCATTGATTTATCCACTTTTTTAAAACCCTTTTGGGGCCATTTAGGGCTTGCTATATGGTGTGAGGTTCCTCACTGTGTTGAAGACCGTACAGTGACCCCTAGATGCTTGGTTTTGGGTCGTTTTAACCTGGATATGGGATGTTGTCTCCTTGACATTTACCCCATTTCCTTTCTTTTTCATATTGAATTGTCGTTGTTCTGTATGACAGCGTCTCCATAAAGTGTGACAGCCACTATTCAAAGTGGAGGCAATTACTTCATTTTGTCAGATTGTAACAAAGAGAAATTTGTTGAATTTACGCTACTGATTCCCTATGATATGGGTGGTTTTGTGTGTATATATATTATCATTGCCCATTTCATTTCAAATTTGCTTTCTTAAGGTGGATGATAAAAATTTTAGGAATGGCACAACATGAAATGAATTCCAAATCTAAGAAAGAAAACTATTATATTAAAGCTAACCATTTCTTTCAGGTACAGGTAATTTGCTCAGTTTTGAAAGAACAGTTGGAACAATTCAAGATTTCATCTATTTACATTGACAAGGATTTATTCGTGAGTAAATCTACTCCATGCACTTTTATTTATTTATGGTTTGCAATGAAAAGCTATGAATTGAAAGAAAATTTATACCATATGAAATTTTCATTTCAACGACCTGCATAATGTTTAAAAAATTTAAAAATAAAGGGCTACGCCGAGCGCAGCATGATACGACCGCAGCATGTCGTCCACTGAAATTTGAAAAAGTGTAATTTAAAGTGAGTATGGACAAACGAAAGAGCTTGACACAATAATTAGATGGACGCAATAAGGAGATTGACCAAGTAATTAGCTGGACACAAACTAGGGAAAATAAGAATTAGCCCTTATGACTCCTTATGATTCCTCTTTGACCCTTTATAGCTCGGAAACGGTAAGAGCTACGCCCAATCCATTGACATACTGCTGAAAGCTTTCATCAAGAGGAATCCAAAGAAAAAAATCCCATCAAAATGCGATGAAAAATATAATTTTAGGTATTCTGCAAATTTGCAGTTTTGGCCCCTGTGAACCCTTACAGCACGGAAACGGTAAAAGCTACGCCAAATCCGTTGACACACCACTGAAAGCCTAAATCAAGAGGAATCCAAAGAAAAAAAATCCCATCGAAATCCGATGAAAAATAAAAATTTCAGGTTATCTGTAAATTAACGATTCTGGCCGCCTTCGGCCCCTCAAAGCTCGGAACCGGTAAGAGCTACGCCAAATCCGTTGACATAGTCCTGAAAGCTTACATCAAGAGGAATCCAAAGAAATAAATCCCATCGAAATCCGATGAAAAATAAAAATTTTAGGTTATCTGTAAATTTACGATTTTGGACACCTTCGGCCCCTCATAGCTCGGAAACGGTAAGAGCTACGCCAAATCCGTTGACATACTACTGAAAGCTTACATCAAGAGGAATCCAAAGAAAAAAATCCCATCGAAATCTGATGAAAAATAAAAAATTTAGGTAACCTGTAAATTTATGATTTGGCCCCCTTTGGCCCCTCATAGCTGGGTAAGGAAACAAGTTACCAAAAATCTAATAGTACAGGGCGATGAAAATTTTTCATAAGGAATCCTTTGGAAAAAATTGCATCAAAATCAGACTAAAAATAAAAAAATTAAAGTTTTGAAATTCGCCCCTTTTGGGCCCCGTTTATCTAATGAACGGTACGTGCCACGTGAAATCTGTTTGACATACTCCAGATTGGAAATTTTCTAAGGAGTTTACTGAAAGAACCCCCATCAAAATCCAATAAATAATAAAGATTCTACAGTCAAATATGTGAAAACACCTAATTTAACCCCTTTTGGCCCCTTTTTCTAAAACGGGCGGGGCCCGGAACATAAAATTATAGCCTGGGCTAAAGCATTTGCAAAGAAACATCATACTAAAATTTGAAAATGATCCGTTGAATGGAACCAAAGTTATGCTGTCCACAAACACAAAAATACCCAATTTTACCCCTTTTTGGCCCCTTTTTCTGAAACGGGTAGGGCCACAAACCCGAAATAAAAACCCGGGATTGCCCTGATGCCAAGAAAACCACATACTGAAATTTGAAGATGATCCGTCCACTAGAAACAAAGTTATGCTGGCCACAGACGCCGACGCCGACGACTGTGCCATACCACAATACGACCGCAAAATTTTTGCAGTCATATTAAAATTGCCCGACTGCGCTACAAAACTTTTAAGTACCATCACATATTACAATCCATTTCGAATATGTTAAGAAAACAAAAACAACTTTTGTACACGAGATGGGTAAAAATAAGTACAGATACTGCAAAATGAAAATTGATCAAATTTCAACATATGAAAATGTTATCATTTTCTTCATATACATGTACATCGGCAAACGAATACCAATATCTTAAAAAGATCTTTGATCAAAGACCTCTGTTCCCTTACCAAATACACATTTATGATTTTACCACTTCAAATTAAGAAAGACAACAGCTACTAAAATTTATGCATACAGTTGTGAATGGTTTTGCTGCTACCTGGATAGCATTAGATATATGAATTTTGCAGATCATTCTGAATACAAGCAGAATTATATATGAATATGACTTCTGTTCAATTAGATGAACAACAACATACCAAATGTTTGTTGAATTTCTATAAAGTTGAATTGTCAATGACATTGTCTTATGAAGACTTCCATCATGTAATTTCATTTCTTCTGTATTTGTCTCATAAACTGTAAAATAACATCCATTATTCATAGTGGAGGCAATTATTTCATTTTTTCAAATTGAAACAAAGATAAATTTCTTGTACTAGTATTTACAATATTGTCACCCTATGATATGGGTGGTTTTGTGTTAATACATTTTATCATTTCAAATTTTCTCTCTTAAGGTGGTCGTAAAAATGTTTATGAATGGCACAAAATTGTAAATCTGAAGAAAGAAAACTATTCTATAAAGGCAGCTATTTCTTTCAGGTAGGGGTACTTCGCTCATTTATGAAGGATTAGTGGGAACAATTCAAGTTTTCCTCTATTGTTATTTTTATTCTGCATTGACAAGTATTTATCGTGTGTAAATTTACTCAATGTGCTTTCATTTATTTAGTTTCCTCAGAAAAGCTATGAATTGAAAGAAAGTTAAACCATATCAACTACTTCAATAATGTTTGAAAAATGCTTTCATAAAGGTATCTGGTGATATCCATATAAAAAAGGAATTTGCTTGACTCTGCGCAAAAAGAAAATGTATTTGGTACCATCTCGTATTACATTCCCTTTCAAATATTTTAAGAAAACATAACAACTTTTGTCTACGAGATGGGTAAAAAAGTACAATACTGCAAAATGAAAATTGATCAAATATCAACTAAGCTTTCAAATGATCATTGATCAAAGACCTCTATTCTCTTATACCTATCACAATGCAAATAAAATACATTTATGACTCTTCCACTCCAAAGTGATAGAGAGTTTAACATAAAAACTAGAGGCTCTAAAGAGCCTGTATAGCTCACCTGGTCCATGGCTGACATAAACTGCAGCCCAAATTACCTCAATGTTAAAGTGTCTCATTTTCTAGAAGTTTAAAAGGAGAAGATCTTTGAACGTGTTTTCCCCATAGGGTCCAATGTCAAACTATGGTTCCCCGCTGGCACCCATCTTGGATGAGGTGCAGACTTGTCAGACATATTTTTTAGAAGACCACTAAAGGCCTATTTTGACCGAGTTTGATTCCAACTGACCAAGTAGTTTCAGAAAAGAAGGTCTTTGAATGTGTTTTCCCCATAGGGTCTAATGTTAAACTATGCCCCCCTGGCGGCCATCTTGGAATAGATGCGGACTTACCAGAGACATTCTTCAATGGGGACCATCTATGGGCAGTTGTCACCAAGTATGGTTCCGATTGGGAAGGAAGATTCAGTGGTTTCCATGGTCATGTAAAGCTCCACCTACATTACAGACCATTTCAGACCACCATTCAAAAAAAATTTGGGCAGGGGTTCCCCTTATAATCCAGGTTATACATATTGCTGAAATCAAAACATTCGAAGTCCCCCTTTCAAAAAAATTTGACAGGATTTCCCCTTATAATCTAGTTCATACATATTTCTGAAATTGTGAAGAAAAATATGTAGCAGCATACTTTTTTTTCAAAGATTCAGTGTACTGGTTTGGTTTCCATGGCAACTGAAAGGTCCACTATCTATTACAACCCATTTCAGACCACCATTCAAAAAATATTTGGGATACGGTTCCCCTTATAATCCAAGTAATATGTATTGCTGAAATCAAAGTAAACAAGACCAATTACATGTCTGGACCTGCGTCACCGTCTCTCATGTTCAACTGTTTTTTTTTTTCAATCTAACAGAATATCATGTATAGGTTTACCCATTCAAACAAGTATTCATTTACCTTATTACCAAAAATTCTTCAAATGCAAGTTGTATTTGAGATTATATTAAGTTCAACCCTATTACCATCTTCGCTAGCCAAGGGTTATGATCCGCTCCTCTCATCTTCACCCTTGGCAGATCAAGCTGGATTTCTGTAGTCTCAAATCCACGTCTTTAATTGGTTGCAATTAAACTTCACTGCAGCCAATTAATTAACATACATTCAGATTTTGTATATATATCAAAACAATAAAACTTAAAATATGGCCTTTAGTGATTTTTCTATTTTGCAAAATTTCCATGATTTAATTATCTTTCTTAACTTTTGAAGGGTTATTTCCTTGGAGTCAAATATATTGTGAATTGTTGTATTATTAGATGCAATAAATAATCATTTATTATTACAATAAATCATACTGAAACTCTAACTTCAAAGGGAGATAATTTCAAACTGATGTTTCACAAGTTGTGGCTCAATCTGCCAAGGGTGAAGAGGAAAGAAGCTGATCACAACCCTTGGCTAGCGAAGATGCCCTATTACTGTAATACACAAAAAAAAGGAAAAAAAACAAAAATAATTGTACAAAGTTGAACAAAACATAAAATGAAAATAGTCCATAACACTTCAGCAACGGTGAAATTCAAATAAACACATACTTTGAATCTTTATGAAAAAACATATGAAAGCAATGCAAAAATTCAAGAACAGCTGCCCATGGTCAATGCGTTCAAAACTCTGCAACATCTCTACACAAAAATTGAGTACCATGATGATATAATATGATAGAATAAAGTACAAGTTCAATAATAGATAAATTTGACATTTTTTAAAATCAAAACTGGCCTAAAGGGGAGGTTCACATCACCAATGTGTTCAAACAACAGTAAAAACTTCCAAAGGTATTTAGTCAGAAATGTTAATCTTTCAGATTACACAAACCAGGCACTGTAATGTTAAAATATGCTGAAAAATAACTAAGTTCAACAATGCATAAATTTGACATTTTTATTTCAAATCTGCCCAAAAAGGAAGGTGCACATCTTCAATGTGTCAAGAACAACTGTGTAAAGTTTCAAAAGCACCAGATAAAAGGAGTCACGAGTTTCAGGTACTGTAATGTTAAAATTTTATGAATTTAATGAAAAATTACTAAGTTTAACAATGGACAAATTCGACAATTTTTATCCAAATCTCACCAAAAGGGGAGGTGCACATCTTCAATGTGTTCAGAACAACTGTGCAAGGTTTCAAAAGCATCAGGTATAAGGTGTCAGAGTTTCAGATTACACAAACTCAGTACCGTAATGTTAAAATTTGATGAAAAAATGACTAAGTTCAACAATGGATAAATTCCAAAATTTTTTTCCAAATCTCACCAAAAGGGGAGGTGCACATCTTTAATATGTTCAAAACAACTGTGCAAAGTTTCAAAAGCATCAGATATAAGGTGTCAGAGTTTCAGATTACACATACTCAGTACCGTAATGTTAAAATTTGATGAAAAAATGACTAAGTTCAACAATGGATTAATTCCACATTTTTTTTCCAAATCTCACCAAAAGGGGAGGTGCACATCTTCAATGTGTCCAGAACAACTGTGCAAAGTTTCAAAAGTATCGGGTTAAAGGTGTCGGAATTTCAGATTACACAAACTTGGTACCCCCAAAGCGTGACGGACGGACGGACGGACGGACGGACGGACGGACAGACGGACGGACGGACGGACGGACGGACGGAGTCGAGCGGCTCCTAGACCTGCGGTCACCGTTGGTGACGCAGGTAAAAAAAATAGAGGTTGTCGGAACGACAGCTATCCCCGCACTCCCTGTTTAACACAGAAAACAGTTGTTTTAAACCCTGGGCATAATTTTTCTCAATATTTTCTAAATCAAACTATTGATGGTCGTTATTTTTACAAAAAGAATTTAAGGATATATGGTTGTTGGGCAGAATTCCAAAAAATAAGTGGTCTTTGGGACTTTCAAGAAATTTGCCGACGATTGGAATCAATTATTTTTGTAAACTGTTTATCCTAAACTAAAACTTTAAGTATGGTTCGTAGGCAGAATTCTTCAGGAAATTTACCAAAGTTGGAACCAGAATCATAATTCCGAAAGCTTATTGCAAATCTACAGACTACATGCAACAATTTTGCATATAGATTTTATACCTAAATCCAAAAATGTAGGAGTTTGTGTCACATGCCACATGTTAAAATCCATGACTTTGGGCCTTTGTCAAAATCAACATCTTGGGGCCTCTTGTTTGCAGATAAAGATCAACAACAGCTGTGGCCGAATGGCAGCCAAATATACCCCCCGCTCATTGAACCCTGGATCGATATGGTAATGCAAATTTAAGTTGGTGTGGACACAATACAAGTATGGACACCATGATATAATCTTCAAGAAAGATCTTTTCACAAGGATTCCAATGGAAATACTCTGTCTAAATCAGACAAATATGAAATTCACCATTTTTTAGCCTATTTGACATTTTACACAAAAATCAAAAGCATTAGAGAAATTTCATTACAACACTTTGAAAACAACTTTTCAAGAGGATTACAATGAAAAAAGTGTGTCTCCAACAGTTTGCTTTCACAATATCTATGCTTAAAAATTTTTCTTATAAAAAAATTAGATAATTGTAGGAGAAAAGTCAGTCGAATTATCTCCCCTTCCTGGTTTAGGACAATAATTATATTACTTCATGCACATCTCCATATAGTGTTCTTAATTTGTGTAAAGTGTCATGAAAATCCTTCCAGTGGTTTAAGAGGAGTTGCGCTTACGAGGTAACCCATATATAGGGAATCAACGAAAAGTCAAAGTCGAATTATCTCCCCTTCCTGGTTTTGGAAAATAATTATATTCCTTCATGCACATCTCCATATAGTGTCCTTCCTTTGTGTAAAGTTTCATCAAAATCCTTCGAGTGGTTTAAGGGGAGTTGCGCTTACGAAGTAACCCATACATAGGGAATCAAAGAAAAGTCAAAGTCGAATTATAATTATCTCCACTTCCTGGTTTCGGATAATAATTATATTCCTTCATGCACATCTCCATATAGTGTCCTTCCTTTGTGTATAGTTTCATCAAAATCCTTAAAGTGGTTTAAGAGGAGTTGCGCTTACGAGGTAACCCATACATAGGGAATCAGCGAAAAGTCAAAGTTAAATTATCTCACCTTCATGTTTTCGGACAATAATCATATTCTTTCATGCACATCTCCATATAGTGTCTTTCCTTTGTGTAAAGTTTCATGAAAATCCTTCAAGTGGTTTAAGAGGAGTTGCGCTTACGAGGTAACCCATACATAGGGAATCAAGGAAAAGTCAAAGTCGAATTATCTCCCCCTTCCTGGTTTCGGACAATAATTATATTGCTTCATGCACATCTCCATATAGTATAGTGTCCTTCTTTTGTGTAAGTTTCATCAAAATCCTTCAAGTGGTTTAAGAGGAGTTGCGCTTACGAGGTAACCCATACATGGGGAATCAACGAAAAGTAAAAGTCGAATTATCTCCCCTTCCTGATTTCGGACAATAATTATATTCCTTCATGCACATCTCCATATAGTTTCCTTCCTTTGTGTAAAGTTTCAACCAAATCCTTCCAGTGGTTTAAGAGGAGTTGCGCTTACAAGAAGTGTGGACAGACGGACGGACAGACAGGCAGACAGACAGGGTGATTCCTATATATCCCCCCAAACTTTGTTTGCGGGGGTATAAAAATCCGAAAGCTTATTGCGCATCTACAGACTATACACAACAAGTATGGTTGCTAAGTAGAATTCCAAATAAAGGGCTACGCCGAGCGCAGCATGTCGTCCACTGAAATTTGAAAAAGTGTAATTTAAAGTGAGTATAGACATAGGAAAGAGCTTGACACAATAATTAGATGGACGCAATAAGGAGATTGACCAAGTAATTAGCTGGACACAAACTAGGGAAAATAAAAATTAGCCCTTATGACTCCTTATGATTCCTCTTTGACCCTCAGAAACGGAAAGAGCTACGCCCAATCCATTGACATGATGCTGAAAGCTTATATCAAGAAGAATCAAAAGAAAAAAATGCCATCGAAATGCGATGAAAAATAAAAATTTAAGGTAATCTGTAAATTTACGATTTTGGCCCCTCATAGCTCGGGAACGGCAAGACCTACGTCAAACCCGTTGAATACTACTGAAAGCTTACATCAAGTAGAATCCAAAGAAAAAAATCCAATCGAAATCCGATGAAAAATAAAATTTTTTGGTTATCTGTAAATTTACGATTTTGGCCCCCTTCGGCCCCTCATACCTCGGAAACAGAAGAGCTACGCCAAATCCGCTGACATATAACTGAAAGCTTACATAAAGAGGAATCAAAGAATGAAATCCCATCGAAATTCGATGAAAAATAAAAATTTTAGGTCATCTGTAACGTTACAATTTTGGCCCCTTTCAGCCCCTCATAGCTCCGAAAGGGTAACAGCTACGCCAAATCCGTTGACATACTACTGAAAGCTTACATCAAGAGGGATCCAAAGAAAAAAATCCCATCGACATCCGACGAAAAATAAAAATTTTAAGTTATCTGTAAATTTATAATTTTGGCCCCTTCAGCCCCTCATAGCTCGGAAACGGTAAGAGCTACGCCAAATCCGTTGAAATAGAACTGAAAGCTTACATCAAGAGGAATCCAAAGAAAAAAAATCCCATCGAATCCGATGAAAAATAATTTTTTTGGTTATCTGTAAATTTACGATTTTGGCCCCCTTTGGCCCCTCATAGCTGGGTAAGGAAACAAGTTACCAAAAATCTAATAGTAGAGCGCTACGATAATTTTTCATTAGGAATCCTTTGGAAAAAATTGCATCAAAATCGGACTAAAAATAAAAAAATGAAATTTTTGAAATTCGCCCCTTTTGGGCTCCATTTATCTCGTGAACGGTACATGCCACGTGAAATCCGTTGGCATGCACCAGATTGGAAATTTTCTAAGGATTTTGCTGAAAGAAACCCCATCAAAATCCGATAAATAATAAAGATTCTACAGTCAAATATGTGAAAACAACCAATTTAACCCCTTTTGGCCCCTTTTTCTAAAACGGGCGGAGCCAGGAACATAAAATTAAAACCCGGGCTAAAAAATGTGCCAAGAAACATCATAGTAAAATTTGAAAATGATCTGTTCACTGGAACCAAAGTTATGCTGTCCACAGACACAAAAATACCCAATTTTACCCCTTTTTGGCCCCTTTTTCTGAAATGGGTAGGCCATAAACCCGAAATTAAAACCCGGGATAGCCATTATGCCAAGAAACCACATACTGAAATTTGAAGATGATCCGTCCACTAGAAACAAAGTTATGCTGGCCACAGACGCCGACGCCGACGACTGCGCCATACCATAATACGACCGCAAAATTTTTGCGGTCGTATAAAAATAAGTGGTCTTTGAGACTTGCAGGAAATTTACCAAAATTGGAATCAAATATTTTTCAAATCCAATTGATGAAAGTGTTTGTCCTAAATTAAAGAAGCTATTTAAGTATGGTTGCTAGGTAGAACTCCAAGCAATAAGAGGACTTTGAGACTTTCAGGAAATTTACCAAATTTAGAATTCGAATTCTAATTATTCCAAAATCTGATTTTCTATCAAACAATTGCTAAAATACATAATTATATGCTCAAATTTCAAAAATTATGAGTCTGACATTTTCAGGAAATTTACCGAAGTTGGAACCGGAATCATAATTCCGAAAGCTTATTGCAAATCTACAGACTATATGCAACAATTTTGCATAAAGATTTAACCCTTAATCCAAAAATGTAGCAGGAGTTTGTGTCACATGCCACATGTGTCAAAATCCACAACTTTGGGCCTTTGTCAAATTCAACATCTTTGGCCTCTTGTTTGCACCAAGATAAAGATAAAAAAAAACGAAAGCTTATTGCACATGTACACACTATACAAAACAATTCTACAACAAAATTAAATTCATAAATCCAAAAATGCAGGAGGAGTTTGTGTCACATGCCACATGTGTAAAAATTGACATCTTGGGCCTCTTGTTTGCACGGCAAGAGCAATATAAAAGCTTATTGCGCATCTACAGACAATATGCAACAATTCTACAACAAACTTAAATACCTAAATCGAAACAGAAAGCAGCCATAGCCTGCTAAGCTCACCTCGTTGCGTAGCATTGTCACATGTTGCAAATGTCAGTAAACAGGAATTGACTATAATCATTCTTTATAACACATTCAGTCATGCATAAATTGTCGTTTACAGACTGCATCCGAACCATGCATTGTTGTTGTCATCCCAAATTGCATCATACATACCAATATGGTTGATGTGGGCCATGTCAGTAAGCAGGAATGGACTTTAACCAATGTACCTAACCAAGTCTCTCATGCGTAAAATGTATGTCAGAGACTGCATCCGAAGCATGCATTGTTGTCATCCCAAATTGCATCATACATACCAATATGGTTGCTAAGGGACATGTCAGTAAACAGGAATGAACTTTGACCATCCTACCTAACCAAGTCACTCATGCATAAAATATAGGTCAGAGACAGCATCCGAAGCATGCATTGTTGTTGTCATCCCAAAATGCATCATACATACCAAAATGGTAGACGTGGGCCATGACAGTAAGCGGAAATGGACATTAACCATTCTACCTAACCAAGTCTTTCATGCGTAAAATGTAGGTCAGAGACAGCATCCGAAGCATGCATTGTTATTGTCATCCCAAAATGCATCATACATACCAATATGGTTGATGTGGGTCATGTCAGTAAGCGGGAATGGACTATAACCATTCTACCTAACCAAGATGCTCATGCGTAAAATGTAGGACAGAGACAGCATCCAAGGCATGCATTGTTGTTGTCATCCCAAAATGCATCATACATACCAATATGGTTGATGTGGGGCATGTCAGTAAGCAGGAATGGACCTCAACCATTCTTCCTAACCGGACGCCGACGCCCACGTGGACGCAGAATTGGACGCTAGGGGTATCACATAAGCCCTTGTCACTGTGTGAGGTGAGCTAAAAATGTAGGGGGGGTTGAGTCACAATAAAAGTGACGGATGGACGGACAGACAGACGGTGGGTATAACAATATCCCCGAACTTTCTTCGAAAATGCGGGGATAAAAATTTTTCATGGGCTCCCTTTTTATCTTGGCAATTCATATTGCTAAAATCAATAATTAATCTTTGAGGTTCAGAAAATTTACACCAAAATCAGAATGCACAAATGTATTCTTCATCTAAGATTTTATTCAAATGGACATTGCAGAAGACTTTTAGAAATATTGAATACTTCTTCAAATTTAATTTATTACCTTCCTTTTTTTAAATTTGACTTTTCACTGTATCTTATTTTTAAGTTAATGACACCCAAAAAAGGTGTGTTGGTGTGCATAATTAGAACTGTTAAATGAATATAATATGTTCAAATAATATAAAGAGTACTTTTATTCTTTATTTCCTGATTGTAATGAAATGTTTAATTTTCTTCTATTTTAGGAGTTGTGACCTTGACCTTTGTCGCACAAACTTCATAATCGATAGGGTTCCTCCTCTTATCATAACTCATGTCTATGCCAAGTTTTATTTCCATGTGTCACATGGTTCTAGAGATATTGTGCAGAAACAGATAAAATGTCAAATTTTTGTTCTATTTTATGGCTTTCCATATTATTTTATTTAAATGCTGCAGATTAGGGGTTACTCCTTGAAACACGTGTACAGCATATCGTGATTTACTGTTTTCATGCAACTTCGGTATTTTTTGTATTTTGCAGATTGTGACCTTGACCTTTGTCGCATAAACCTCAAAATCAATAGGATTCTTCCTCTAATCATAAGTCATATGAACCAGAGGCTCCAAGGAGCCTGTATCGCTCACCTGGTTTTCATTTGCCACACTCAAGCTAACATTGTAAGTTATACACTTGAACTTCAGTCTCTCCAACCTCTTTAGCTCAAACACAACCAATATCTTGAACTGTATTTAAAGTCTGATCATGTTTTACTATATGTCTTTGTTGGGCTTTTTTTTTACCAAAAAACATTCTTGCCAAGGACCACTTTTGACAACAGTTTTGAAGTCGAGACATCATTATGTAAATGGCGGTCAACGACAATTTTTTACACCATAAAGTCGCAACATCATTACCTATTTGGAAACCAAATTTCATTGAAATCAGACAATGTTGAATTTTCCCGCCTTTTTGGCAGCCATTTTGAAAATGGCAGTCAACGAACAATTTTTAACATCAGTTTTGAAGTTCCCACATCAATACCTATTTCATAAAACAAATTTCATTGAAATCGGACAATGTTGAATTTTCCCGCCTTTTTTGGCAGCCATTTTGAAAATGGCGGTCAACGAACAATTTTCTACACTGGTTTTGAAGTCGCAACATCAATATCTATTTGGAAACAAAATTTCATTGAAATTAGACAATGTTGAATTTTCCCGCCCTTTTTTGGCGGCCATTTTGAAAATGGAGGTCAACAAACTATTTTCAACGCCAGTTTTGAATTCGCCACAGCATGGCAAACATTTCATCATTTTACACTTAACCTCCATCTTCTAGTTTCCGAAATAAAAGACAAACAAGATGTGTTTGTGAAACACTACATATGCCCCCAGATTCCGATTTTTACCCCTTTCTGACCCCTATGACCTTGACCTTTGACCTTTGACCTAATTTTCTTTTGCATATTTATGTTCCTCTTGACTAGACCTATACACTTTCCAAGTACCAGAAGTCTACCTTATATAGTTCAAAAGTTATAGCCAAGGTTAAAGTTTCGGACGCACAGACAGACAGACAGACAGACAGGACAAAAACAATATGCCCCCCGATCCTCGATCTGGGGGCATAAAAATACAAAAAGTTTAAAAATACGGTGAACAAGAGGCTCTCAAGAGCCTGTATTGCTCACCTGGACCATGGCTGACATAGATAAAAGGCATTTCCAATAGGAAATATGAAAAATAAAGTTTAGCAGAATACTTTTTTTTCTAAAATTACAGTATTCTTGTTTGGTTTCCATGGCAACCGAAAGATCCACCATCCATTACAACCCATAACAGAACACCATTCAAAAAAAATTGGGCAGGGGTTCCCCTTATAATTAAAGTAATGCATAGTGCTGAATTTAAAACATGCAGACCACTTTTCAAATAAAAATTCAAAAATTTGGGCAGAGGTTCCCCTTAAAATCAATAGGACCAATGTAAAAACTATGTTCCAGATGGTGGCCATCTTGGATGATGTACGGACCTACCAGATACATTTTTTGGATGGGACCACCTAAGGACCATTGTGGCTTAGATTGGTTCTAATTGGACTAGTAGTTTCTGAGACGATCTTTGAATGAGTTTCCCAATAGGGTCCAATGTTAGACTATGTTCCCCGCTGGCGGCCATCTTGGATTAGGTGCAAACCTGTCG